>CM046450.1:23898391-24007000 GCA_025506515.1 Flaveria trinervia | reverse complement strand
ATTACACCTGATGAAAATGGAGATCTTGTGGATGCCACGATGTACCGAGGAATGATTGGATCCCTCATGTATCTCACTGCCTCTAGACCTGATATCATGCATGCGACATGTTTATGTTCTAGATATCAGGCTAAACATAAGGTCAATCATCTGATCGGGGTCAAAAGGATTTTTTGCTATCTAAAGGGTACACCCACACTTGGGTTGTGGTATCCTCATGATGATGATTTTGAGCTCACGGCGTATAGTGACTCGGACTACGGAGGCTGCAAGATGAACTACAAGTCTACATCAGCAGGGTGTCAATTCTTTGGGAGAAGATTAATTACCTGGCAGTGTAAAAAACAGACATCGGTTGCATTGTCAACCTGTGAAGCCGAATATGTTGCTGCTGCAAGTTGCTGTTCACAAATCATCTGGATTCAACAGCAAATGCGGGATTACGGTTTAACATTCCATTCTACTCCTATTTTTGTAGATAACTCTGCTGCAATTGCAGTAACTAAAAATCCGGTCCAACATCCTAAGACCAAACATATCGGTATTAAATATCACTTCATACGAGATTGTTTCGAAAAGAACTTAATTGATGTGGTAAAAATTAATACTGATTTTCAACGCGCTGACCTCTATACTAAAGCCTTTGATAAACCACGTTTTCAATATCTGCTAGAGGTCAACGGCGTTAAAAAGAGAAGTGATGTTATTCCTGATTATGATCATGTGTAGTCCGATGTAGTTTAGTTAATTTTTCTTTTTTATTTTATTTTATTTGTTTATTTTAGTCTGTTTTAAATTAAACTCATGCTATTCTGCTGTTTATTAAAATCCTAAAATAATTAAACCAGGTTTGATTTTAGTATTTTAGGGGGAGAATAAGTCAGCAAGCAACAGTAAAAAAAAGGAAACTGAGGGAGAAGGAGTAGAAAGCTGATACAAGGTAGATCGTATCTGTGACACCGATTCAACCCTTTGGAATATGATAGTACACAGGAACAAGTCAAGAGGGACTTTAAAATCATAATTTAGAAAAGATGAAAAAAAAATTCAAAGTATAAGTCTGTGTAGTCTAAGCAATATAAAAGAGAAGATGATAGAAAAACTGGTAACTCCTAAGGTAACACAATGAGAGTAGACCTAGAGGTTGCTAGACCACAATTGATATGTTGGTAGATTCAACACAATAGATGATTAGACCGGACTGGTGATCTCATGATCAAACTAAGGTGTTCAACTGACTGTGGGCTCCAATCTTATCACTAGTTAACACAATCAATAATATTCCAATAAGGGGTAATGAGCATGTAAATGCCACAAATGTGTGCGGATGACCATAAATAGAGCAAAGCACGAAAAAAAATGAAAGAAAAATGCTATCAAGCTAATGACCTATGTTGTTGGTGCATTTGGTGCAAAATAAACGCTGCTCTAACAAGGAGATAGGTTGTGTGCCTCTCTGCTGTGCAATGGCACTGACCTGAGGATAAGCATAACCTAGATATTCTAGAATTCATTGTTGTTTGACACCTCTTTGCTGTGCGATGGCACTGACCTGAGGACTGGTTTCTCTATGAAAGCTCTAAGAATAGTCTCTTCTTGTAACAATACCCGTAGACCGCTCAAAAGCTCCTGAGGGATGTTGATTACCATATAAGCGTGGGATCCACAAATGTTCGTTGAATTAAATAAACCAAAAACAATCACGGTTTGAGTCAAGAGTCTGTGTATGGATTTAAGTGGACAAACATATTGGCAATCATTGTGGCTGCAATTCTTGAAAGTTCAAATCAATGTGGTAATCTAAGAGTTCCAGTATGATTCCCTAAAGCTGCTCATGACTCTGGATGAACACCAAGAATTGAGCATCGAAAGATTTTAATAACAAGTCCCAAATGATTTGATGTTCCTGTATGATTCCAAAAATTGAATTGGTCCAGGTGTGGTCAATCTAAGTTGAAGCTTTCGATTCCAGAACCAAATCCCGTAGATTTCCATCTTAGGGTTTTATCTCTCACAAAAAGTCCAAAAACAAATTTTATTTGTGTATTTAGTTTAAGTTTCTAGTTTAATCTTTTAGTGTGTGTGTATGTCGAACTACATCAGGAAAATCAGAATGGAATTAACTCACCTAAAAGGGTCATGTCTGAGATGGCCACATGTTTTTCAAAGTTTAAAGAGTCACGTCAGAGGTGACAACGTGTTTTAAAAGAGTCACGTCTGAGGTGACTGAATTGGTTAAGAGCTTATAATGTTATTGTCAAAAGTTAAAAAGGTCTTAAAAGTAAAATGTTCAAAATGACTGTAAACTCACTAAGTGTGACCCATTCGCACGATTGGATCATGGTTATGGACCAACTATGCGAATGGCTCCCAATCGGCCGAATGGACATGAGAATGATCCATTCGACCGAATAGAAGGGGGAGAATGAAACAGTCAACCGACTGAGGCTCAGTCGGTCAACTGAAGATGCGAATGAAAGAGACCGAATGTGGAAGTCGACCGACTGAGACTCAGTCGGCCGACTGAATGCGATTGACTAGGCCAATCGTACGACTGAGACTCAGTCGCCCGAATGAACTGAGCGAATGAGGCCAGTCGGCCGATTGAACTTAGGTTCAGTATTTAAGGGCCCGAATGAACTGAGCGAAATGACAAAGGATTTCACACCACACTTTAAGTGGTGGTACTACGATTAGAGAACAACAGAAGCGGTCATAGTTCTAAATAAAGAGGGCCAAATGGATACAATCAGAGTATTCGACCCGATGTGGCTTACCAACTTGTCTGAAAAGGATGTTTATACACTATACAAGTGGCCACTGTTCTATGATACACAAGATATTGTACAGGCCCTCCAGTTCCAAAATGTCATCAGACTTTGCTTCACGTTTGATATTCACGCGGGAGTCACAAAAGAGGACAAGTATAAGAAATAAGAGGAGGTAATGAAGAAAACAAGACATTAGAGAGATCTAGGTCCAAGGGGGAGTTTGTTGATACATGTATGTCCCTAGATCATGATATGTGATGTAATAGATCTTGTTTGGTATGATTAATGAAATGATATTGATAGTTTGTTAGTTATAATGTTTAATGTTTCATTAATGTGTCGACATTGAATTGGTTAATTAGGTTAGTGATTGCTTGAATGATTACATATAATGTTTATTAATTAATACATTTAAACTTAACATAATGAAGTTCTCGTGCGAATGGCTCATGCGAATGAACCATACGCATGAATAACTTCACACGATTGACTCAGTCGCACGACTGAACCAGGAGACTGGATCAGTCGTACGATTGTAACATAAGATTGGCTCAGTCGCACGACTGAACACTCAGTCGTACGAATGAATCAACCGCATGGTTCAATCACATGACTGAACCATACTAATAGTTCAGTCGCACGATTGAATAGTACCAACCTATAAATACAACTCAATTCGTGAAAAACAGTGACTCTCGATCAATTACGATTCTAGACGTACCCTAGCCGTCAAGAAACCTTCCAATTCGTTCTCCAAGTTCATAGAACACATTAGATCGATTCCCAATCGATTTCTAATGTTAGTTTCAATCCTTGATTGATTCTTCGTGTGTTCTCACTGATTGGATCGCCAATCAAATAGGATTCCGCACTATTTGATCTGGTTTACACGTTAATCTCTAGGTATTTCGGTCAAATACCAGTCCTAACATGAAATTTGGATATTTATGTATAAATAAGGACCCACTTTTTATAAAAATTTCGTGGAATATGCTTGATTATAATTTTGTAATGGATTTTATAAATATTGAGGTACTGAAAATTTTGAAGAAAATGTATATTATTTCTAAACCATAAATATTTTGTTTATAGGTTATCTCTTGGAGTAAGGTGAGACTCATAGCCCCATTTTGTTTTTATAAACGTTTGGGGGGGAAAAGCATATTGGTTTATGATTGATGCAATTTTTGAGATGTACTGTCATTTATGTTACAACCATTAATTCGGATGTGGAACCGTTAGATAATATAGGTAGCTCTACTTAAGGAAATATTTCCTATACCAACAAGATGGATGTTGTGAAGCGATATTATCTAATTTTATGAATTATGATATGACAGTTGTGAATTATTTGAGTATTATGTAAGGTTTGGTTGTATATGGTGCATCAAAAATATTATGTCTAAAGTTAAACCTATGATCTCACCAATATTATGTTGACCATTTTGAGTATGCTTTTTCAAGAATTCATCATGTCTAACAACATAATGTTCTCATTTGATGTATATAATGGTTAGGGAGAATTAACGGGGAAAGTTTGTGTGAATCTGACAGTTAATCTCTATGACCTCAGTGTATCGGCGGATGCTCATTTCCATCGTCTCTGAAGATGTAGCTGTTAGATCTTTATGTGTAATAGGATTATATTATGTCAAATTTTGACTATCTATGATGTGATGTAATTCTATTATAACTATGATATGAAGTGTGTTATGTTATGTTTTGCTAATGTGTATAGTCATTTAATCAATGAGTTCTGGACAAACAAGACACCCAATTAGCATCTCACGCTTCCGCCAGGATATGACATAACCTCCTCCTAACCTCAACTATAAAAGCAAGGCTTAGGCCTCACTTATCATTTTCTCATTCTCTAAAAATTACACTAACAAATCTTTTTTTCATTCTTTGGTTTTGATCAAATTCAAGATTTTTCTTTTACAAGTAATTTCAAGAAGTTTATAAGACTAAGGTAATCTTATATTGCTTTTATATTATACATTTCTATATTTATTTTCAATCATCCTAACATCCAATTATTCTCATGATTTCATGTTCTTACTTTTATTCTTTTTTCTTTTAAATCTCTTTTAATTTGATTCATTATCATTTCATCATTAAGTTTCTAACATTCACTAACCTTATAACAATCACTAACATTCCTAAATTAAGCTAACGTAAACAAAGAATCCCGTTTGCATATGGATGGCTATGCCGCCGCATTCGATTATTCCATAAGATATTTCCTAATTGATGGCTATGCCGAAGTCTTGGAATATTTTTATATAACTCAAATGAAGTCTAATATATCATATATCAACATAATAGATTTGTTCTAGCCCGTTTCATGCTTTAACAATTTTAAAAGTGCACATAAGTGCCTTACTATAATTTTGGTAGAATATAATCTGACTTCAACCGATCATAACTTGATCATAAGAAACAAAATTTGAGTAAAATCAGACTCCAACATTAAGCTCATTGAATTACCTTTTTAACGATACTTTATAAATCTTCAAACTCAATCTCACGACTAAACAATAACCTTCACAGATAAGTGCGCATTTTAGCACCTTATATCATGTGCTACTGTTTTGACCTATTTAAAGATCTTTTCATAAAAATGTTTCTGATGAAAAGTTGTCCGGAACACTTTGAACTAGTCAAGTACAATTTTTTTATAATTTTATGAAACCCTTTGATATTTTTAAAACCTGTTCAAACACATATCAAACATTCTATCCAGAATCTAAAATTGATGCAATAATCATTTTTCAATATACCTTTCGCTTTTCAGCATTCTCTAAACGTCGTAACTTCTTGTATTGAATTCTGACCTCAAGTTATTGTTTTTTATCATTTAGGAAATCACCTTTGACTCTTGACATCCATGCTTTCTTATGTACTCTATAACCATCACTATACTTGTGAGTTTTCCATGTGAGTTCTCCATGCCCCTTTTTACTTTATTTCACACCTTTTAGGGTGAAACATGTTAATCTTATAAACATACACTTGTAAAACATCTTGAGACTTGTAATGCACATGCAATTCATCTTTGCTTTTGTCATGGTTATTGGTATTATTGTGAGTCTTATATGAGATACATTATATGTTGACAATCATTAACTATTGCTAGCCTGGCAATGTCATAGATCTATGGACCTGAAAAGCCTATTTGGTGTTAAAGTTGATGTATTTCCGGCTCCTCATGACGTACGACTTGTTCATCATGGGAACCAAGTACACTAAGCTAATCGTTATAACTTGTAATCTTAATCTTGGTCAAGGTTTGATTGTAGCTATATGTGTTCAATAAACTGGCATAATTCATAACCATTAACATGAATTGCTACTTGTGTGTATATATATATATATATATATATATATATATATATATATATATATATATGCTTAACCCATGGAAACTCACAAACTTTCAAAGTTGATCCTTTATTTTTAACATGTTCCAGGATTGCTACTTGAAGAAATTCTTCTTGCTCATATCGAACGTGGACTTAGTTAAATAATATCTTATATTGTTCAAATGTTGTTGTATTGTAATGACTTAATTGTCTAGTATTATTAAATGAAAAATGGCTTTTAATATTATTTCAACTTATTTAATTCCGTGAGCTATGAACAATCGTTTCACATTCGTCCGCCCCGAAGATTCCACCGTTTGGTCGGTTGCACCTGTGCATAAGTGCACCCCATGGTGAGGAGCTGCTTCCATTCAAAAGGCAAAACGTTTGGAACCTATGTCCTCTTCCTCATGGAAGACTACTATAGGAACCAAATGGGTGTTTAGGAATAAGAAGGATGAAAGAGGACTTGTCATCAAGAACAAGGCCAAACTAGTTGTTCAAGGATATACTCAAGAAGAAGGAATTGACTACACAGATGTCTTTGCTTCTATAGCAAGACCTGAAGTTGTCAGGAAATTCCTAGCTTTTGCTACATCCAAGAACTTCAAGGTTTACCAGCTTGATGGCAAGTGTGCCTTTCTTTATGGGGTGATTGACGAAGAGGAGTATGTCAAACAACCACCTGGGTTTGCAGATCCTGATCATCTTGAATATGTCTGCAAGCTTGATAAGGCTCTTTATGGGCTGCACCAAGTACCAAGAAAGTGGTATGAGACTCTATCATAGTATCTTTGTCAGCATGGCTACAAGAGGGGTACTATTGATGGATCTCTCTACATTAAAGGAACAAGAGATGACATTATGCTAGTCGAAGTATATATGGATGACATTATCTTTAGGTCAACCAATTCAAAGCACTGCAAAGCCAAGTTTGAAATGAGTGCAATGGAAGAACTCAATTTCTTTCTAGGATTCAAGTGAAGAAAGTTGACAATGACATCTTCATAAATCAGCCAAAGTATGTTCAAGACATACTTAAAAGATTCAACATGATTGATTGTAAGGTTGCTAAGACAACCATAGCCAGAAACCACTCCCTCGGACCTAATCTTGAGGGGGAGTGTGTTGATGAGCATCTCTTCAGGGCAATGACTGGGTCTCTTAAGTACCTCACAACTAGCAAGCTTGATATCATGTTTGCTATTAGCATCAGTGAAAGATATCAAGCCAAACCCAAGATGTCACACCTAATCACCGTCAAAAGAATTTTGATATATCTTAAAGGTGCTCCATCACTTGGCCTTTGGTATCCAAAGAACTCTGACTTTAATCTGTATGCCTATACACATAGTGACTATTGTGGCTGCAACATGACTGTAAAGTCTACATCATGGGGATGTCAATTTCTTAGTGAAAGAATAGTCTCCTAGCAATGTAAGAAACAATCCTGTCTATCTGCATCAACTGCTGAGGCTGAATACATTGCTGTTGCAATCTACTGTGCTCAAGTACTTTAGATTCAAAATCAGATGTTGGACTATGGATTCAACTTCAAGGAGACTCCCATCCACATAGACAACAACAGTGCTATCTCAATCATAGAAAATCCTATGCAACACTCAAGGCCAAAGCATATCAATATCAGGTATCATTTAATTGGAGATAACTTTTAAAAAGGATTAATCAAACAAGTCAAGGTTAACACAAATGAACAATATGCTGATGTGTTCACCAAAGCTTTTGATGAACAAAGATTCAAGTATCTTATATCAGCTATTAGGATGACTAAATTTGAGTAGCAATTCTTAAAACTTAATCATGTTATTTCTAAAACTTGTGTGTCCTAAGTTGTCTATTTTATCACCTTCATAAGCTCTTATTCTCCCTGGATGAAAATATTTTAGAAGAACTTTTCTGAGATTTTATAAGAATCTTGATCTTTTTCCTTAAGAAGATATAGTTTTATCTTTGGAAGAAACTTGTGCCTTTAAAACAAATAACTTGTTAACCCAGGTTGATCACACTTGAATCAAATCATGAAGATTATAGATCAAAATATGATAATCACAATCAAAACCCCTTTGATCTTCAATTAGATTGCTAATAATGTGTTTACAAGTAATCACTCAATCTATTGGTCATTCAACTATTAACCTAGTTCTAATTACAATAGGCTATTTATAGTCTAGTCTAAGTTTTTATATTTACACATAACCCCTAGACTAAATAACTAGACTAAAACATTACTCAAACAAAGTGAAATATATTTTGTTCACACAAAAGATATTTATTATAATAAAACTCCTAGTCATCTAAATCTTCAACATCTTGTCTCGGTTCTTCATCTCGAACGTATCGGGTTTGACTTTAGCGTTGACTTTGACCATGATGTTGACTTTTGTTAACTTTGATTGTGTTGATAATATAGATTATCTTGTACAGCTCCAACAATACTCCTCCTTAGTCTATCATTATCAACGTCTTCAAATGAAATCAGCACCGAGAAGTCAACAGTAGATAGATCTTCAAATTAAAGCTTTCTGAATCTGATTAGAAAGATTATTCATCTCATAAGCTCCCCCTATTTATATGCTCCCCCTTTTTTGAGTGCATGTTTTGTAAAGATATTGGAATAGCTTTCCCAAATCTCTAATCTTGAGTGCTTTAGAAGATGTAGGAAGAGGATTCCTAGCTCGGTATCTTCTACAAACTTGAGGAATAGGTTCTCTGATCAATACACTGTTCAACTGATGATCCGCTATCACTTACAGAAAATATCTGAAACACATTCACAAACACAATCTCGACATTTCTAATTAGATCATTTCATTTTAACAAAATAAACGTGTGTTTATTTGTGTTTGAAAACAAGCAAACCCATGTTTGGTTGTACGCAATTTCTGTGAAATTCATGTTTGTTATAACATTTTTTTATCTATTAGTTTTTTTATAACCGAGAACTAAGTCGATCATGAGATCACTTCCTCAAGATATACTTTAGCACAAAGATGAAATTAATCATCGACAAGCAATAAGATCACACTCATAACTGAATCTAATCATAGTCTTTTAATGATTTTGAAATTCTCAACAGATTAATAACGATTGCTAATATGTTTATCCACTTAAACCTATGCCCTGTCTTTTTCAGCAAGCAGTAGATGATTCGTTAAGTTTCGATTAAATACTTTAGAATGCTAGGACCCCACAATCATTTGGAAAAAACCTTCACCTAACCTCAAGATTTCTTGAATTTTGTTATGAACTTTATAGAGCAAGGCTTGTGCATTAGTGTGCAAGTGATTATCAACAAAATATTGCATTCTGTGATGAATTCATCGTTAGATGATTTGACACAACTTAGTCCAAATTAGTGAGAGCTCCAGGTCTATACTCTCGTATAACAAAGGAGATGACCATTTAATCATGTGTCGATGAGAGCTCCAAGTTAGTACTATTGTACAACAAAGGAGACCATCACTCCAAGTCAGTACTTTCGTACATCAGATGAGATTAGCACAAACACAAGACACATAAATACACCAAACATGGCTAAAAAATATGGCTTATATGAACTGTATCATGGTGGGTGAAAGATCAATTCTCAATCTAATTTTTGTTGGGACTCAATTTTCATGCAGGCCAAAATGATCGAGTAAATCCAAACATCCTTAAGCATATATATGAATTAAATCATTATGTTGTTGTCTGCTTTATTTTTCAGGCTAAGTCTACCAAGCATATCATTAAAGAATCTATTTTTTCTTTTATTTACAACTAAAAAAATATAAATAAGATAACAGCATCAATTACTAACATTTCTCATTTTAAATGCAAGTCATGCAAAAACAAGCATATCAAAAAGATATACAATTATTTTCCCGTCATCTCGAATCAAGTTCCTAGTTCTCTTTTTTATTTATTATACTCTCCCCCTAAATTATTATTTTTGCAAACTTTTTTTTATTTTTTATTTTTATTTATTTTTATTTTTTATTTTTTATAATACTGTACAAAAATATAATTTATCAAAGAAGGTCTTCCAAACTACACTGATATGTAGATAAGAAATGAATTATCAAGAAATATGTAGTGATTATGAAGTGAGAACTATGATTGTGCATATAAAAATCCAGATTGTGGATAAAATACCATGACCTTAACCTGTTTGTTCCGTCTCAAATTTGAATTAAGAACAATCTCTGTCAGTAAACAGGATTACTAACAGTCCTCCTGAATTATTCCTACACTCAAAAACAGATTAGTTGAAAGGGGAACCCATGCCATCATAGTCCTGGAAGTTCCTTTATCATCAATATAATAACCTGCTTTTGCACCCAACTGTTTAAACAATCGCGGATATATGTATCCTTCTTTTTAATTTGCCAAATTTGTTTCGGTTCAATTAATTTAGATTTGAATGAATTAAATTTGGAAAATATTTTCAGTTTAAGACCAGAAGGAAAAGAATTTAGTTTTGAACCTTTGGTCATTTTTATCTTTGAATCATGCGAAACCGGTTTCATATGAAAAGGTTTGAACGAAGGGTTTTTCATCCAACCATTCAAAGATGTATATTTTTTACCTCTTAAACCAAAGAAGCAACCCGTGTTGCCTTTACCATGTAGAACATTCTTTATAGACTTACATCTGGAGAAGCAATTTGGTTTGCCTTTATCATTCGAAGCAAGTCTTTGAGGACACTTCTTTACCACATGAGCTTCTTTTCCACACTCAAAACAAGCCTTGAAAGGCTTTTGATTCTTGACTTAACCGTGTGGTGCAAGTGAAGATGGGGATTGCTTTGAGCTTGTAGCAGATTCTTGCTTTATCTGAATTTTCCCATGCTGAACAGGGAATGAGATCTTCACTGATTGACTAGGTTGTTTTGCAATTGGATAAGAGATCCGTATTAGTCTTTATTCAACTTTTGGAAGCTTTTGAGACTTGACAATGTCATGAGATATGTTGATCTGTGAGGAACCAACACGCTCCTCTATCTTTGATTCATCATCTGAGTTTATCCAGTCTCGTATTCACAGATCTTTCTCCTACAGATCTTGATTGACACCTGATGATTCGACAAATGTTCATTCTTTGACAACCCTGACAGAAACAAATGAAGGAATATTACCTGTTTTGAATTTATTAAAGAATGATGGAGAAGCAACTGATATTGGTGTTGGAGCATCAGAAGTGGAATCATCATTAATCTTCTTATCAAACCCCTGCTTGAGGAATCCCAAACCTACAAGAGAATCCTACACATCTCTAACATCTTTAAGATTAACGCTTCTTAAACCTGCATTTAAACTATTAGTTTCAGCAGCTTCAATCAAATCATTAGATGGATAAGGTTGAGGCATAGGATAGTAACAATGAGTGCTAGTAAGAGGATAGACGTATGGATTTTCACCACAACGCACTCCCATTTTAATCCTAGCTCCCCTTTGTTTACATAGTAGTTCTTCCTGTCTCATTTCGGATATGGTCCATCTATCAAGCTTTGTTTTAAACTTGCTTGTTGCAAATTCAGCCAAGGTGACTCTTTCATTTAAACGATTAATTTCATCATTTCTTTCAAGAATAGTTCGTTTTAAATGATCATTTTCTTTAAAAGCTTCATTTAATTTTATGAAATACTTGGCTTTATTCTTTTTAAGTTCTGCGTTATGGTGGTTAATTCCTTTTAGTTATCTAAAAGTAACCTATTAGCTTTATACACACCAAGTAACCTAATTTTGCAAGCAAATGAACACATATCCTAAACTGTCTCGTATGGAAGATCCAGGATAACTCTTTCAGTAGTAAGAGCCTTCTCGCAGTTGCAAACTCTGGTATTTCGCTTCCGTTCCTCTTCATTCTCAGCATCACAAACTTCATCATTTCCACCATTACCTATTGATGTCTGCTTAAGCTCCTTGTATACCTCTTCAAGTCCAGGTTTTGATAACCGTTGGAATTGGTGCCAGAATCTGATCTCACTTCTGGTTTCTCTTTAGAGTTTGAAGTGATCTTTGGAGTTAGATATGTCGCTTCATAGTACTCACGGCGTTTGATATCCAACTCAATTTCCTTCAGTTTGTTGATCACCTCCATCAGTTTGTAATCCTGAAAGCCTCTATCTCGTTTAATCGACTTGCCGTGTGAACTCCATTCTGATGGGAGGGAATCAAGCAATCTCAGACCGTGTTCATGATTTCTCAATTGGGCATTAAACATCTTCATATTGCTTGCCACCAACAGAAAACGATCAACAAAATCGGACATCTTTTCATTCTTTAAAGCTGCAAAATTATCAAACCAACATTGTGAAAAAAATTTATAAATCTTTTAAAATCGGTGAAAATTTCTTTATCGGATGAAATCAATTAATCCCAAGTCATCTTTGACATTCTAGTTTCGTTGAAAAAATGATAATGTCGCTGAAATTGTAGTTTCTCAGAGCTAGTTTCGTAGTGAAATCTAGTTACGCTGAGCCGATAGTAGTTTCGCTAGAAATTTCGATAGCAGCTTCGCTAGCCAAATGCTTTAGACTGCTTAGTTTCGCCAACAATTGTTGCACGAAACAAGCTTGAACTTGCGTTCAAAGATACTTTCGACAACAATTTCGCTTGTATTATGCACACAAGCACTGTTGAACTTTCGTTCAAGATCACTACTTTCCCTGAGATGCTGAAATTAACTACAAAGTGTAAGACATTTGTTGTTTGCTGGAAGAGGCTATAGTTTCGCTGAATGAAGATATAGTTTCACTAGATGAATCTGGAAGGCTTTTTCAACACGAAATCAATCTGAAATCACCTAAATCTCTATAGATTTGAGATCTGATGATTAACAGAGTTTTCCCAACCAATAACAAGCAAACTTCAATCAATTTCCATATCAATAACACTCAAATTTGATCCGGAATTGGTGAAATATTGATATTGAACAAAAACAACCAAAAACCTCAATTTCTCTCTCTAATAATCCTCTAATCTTCAATGAATTTGATCCAAAATGGCTCTGATACCAAATTGTTAACCCAGGTTAATCACACTTGAATCAAATCATGAAGATTATAGATCAAAATATGATAATCACAATCAAAACCCCTTTGATCTTCAATTAGATTGCTAATAATGTGTTTACAAGTAATCCCTCAATCTATTGGTCATTCAACCATTAACCTAACTTTAAGTACAATTAGGCTATTTATAGTCTAGTCTAAGTTTCTATATTTACACATAAACCCCTAGACTAAATAACTAGACTAAAACATGACTCAAACAAAGTGAAATATATTTTGTTCACATAAAATATTTATTACAATAAAACTCCTAGTCATCTAAATCTTCAACGTCTCGCCTCAGTTCTTCGTCTCGAATGTATCGGGTTGGACTTTGCGTTGACTTTGACCGTGACATTGACTTTTGTTGACTTTGACTATGTTGATAATATAGACTATCTTGTACAACTCCAACATAACTGCCTCAAAAAATTGCCTTCGGAAGAAATGTTTGAAATCTCTTCCGAAGCTTAAATTTTCTCTTAGGTACTTATATGTTTTCAAGGTCAAGTTTTTTCCAAAGCAAATTAACTCTCGGAAGCTTTGTTCTTTTGAACCAAACGTCCAAGTCTTAATTCTCTTCCGAAGCAAAATTTTCAAAAATCTTAGGAAATTTCTTCCGAAGTTATTTTGGCTTCGAAAACTTTTTTCATTAAAACTTCCGAAGACAATTTACCTTCTGAAGCTTTTTCGACTTCCAAGAAAACCACTTTTTGAGCAAAAGGCAAATTCAGAGGTGGGACCGACGTCCGCATTTCAAAGTTTATGCTCTTTTATTAACTTTGTCTTAAATCCTTTTCACATAAAAACCCACGGTTTCCCCCTCTTTATATCATCTTCATCTTTCCTCCAAACGTAAATTCCCAAAATTCTCTCTGCAACCGCCTTTGTTCTTCCTTTTCTTCACCTTTAAGTTTTCTCAAATGGCTAATCTTAATAGAAAAAATGACGCTAATTTCTCGATGCAACTTCACAGGCAACACAACCAGGTTGCTTTGTTGAACTCTGAGAAAGATGATAGTTTCTCAAAGGTTTCCATTTTCTGGCTTTGTCTAACTATTCCACCTCCCTTACCATTGATCCTGTTCTTTATGAGGATCATCTGCTTGATTTCTGGAAAAACCTGTCAAGAGGTTATTCTAGATGGGGACAAGGCATTGTCTGCTATAGTGCAGGGGAGGACAATCTTCATCACTCCAGCCATCATAAACATTCATCTTTAGGTGGATGATGAGGAAGGTGAGTTTTCCTTTCCAAAAGAAGTTGTAAATCATTCTTTTGAGCAAATGGGCTATAAGGGAGATTTCTCTGTAAAGACCTCCAGGAAAGGGGAGGTCTCATCCCAATACCTGCTTCATGTGGTTATCCACAGCTTGTCCAACAAGCATGGAGGGTGGGACCAGATGACTGAAGATCTCTCCTTCATAGTACATGGAATGGTTCAGGGAGTCAAGTTCAGGTACTCTCCGTTTGTTTATACAAATTTACTTCATAACTTGGACTCCTTAGAGTATTACATGTTTCCTGGATATATTCAATACATTCTCAAGTGTGAACTAGGATCACACTTGAGGGAAACAGGTAATATTCTTAAATTTGGACAGGTGAAGCCCGACATCTTCAATATCTTAAAGAAGCCAATTGTTGGCTACTCTAGGATACAAACAACCCTGGTTCTAAAAATGTAAGAGCTCATTGCTCAATGTGACAACCTGGCAACACAAGCTAGTGTTGAACCCACACCTTCTACTTCTCAACCACTTAAAAGACCACCACAAATCACCCTCACCTACCAAAGAAGATCCAAACAAACCCTTGCACAGGCTACTAATGTTATGCGGGTCCCCATATCACTATCCACACATAAAGAAGTGGAAAATAGAGCTCCCATTTCTCCTTAGGAGCAAACCACTCCCATCACTTCAACTATCAGTCCCGAGGTTCCTCATGCTCAGACTGATGAGCTCACATGCCCAACATCCTAAATCCTTCACTTTGAGTCTCTACACTCAGATGAACAACCTCCAGGGGACAACTACCATCCCCAGCCTTTAGACCTAAACCAACCAATTCCCAACCTTGACTTCTATACTAACGAAGCTTTAGGTTTCATTGAGTACCATGAGTCTCTCTACTCCTTCCCTATTAAATAGAGATGAGTGCTCCTAAATCACCTATGTCTAGCCCACATCAATCACCTATCACGGAGGTGGATACTTTCAAACCTGTTCAAGATATCCATATGGAAGAGGCTCTCATTTTAGCAAGTGATTACATTATTCAGACCTCAACCATGGCAACTCAACCCATTAACACTTCAACAAAAGTTGTCATTGAGCAGAGGAAAACAAACAACCAAGAAATTCATGCTTGTGGTGAGAGAGAAGACTTTGGTCCAGTTCTCTCATCCCCCATGATTCTTCTAATGAAGATGAGGTGAATCTAAGGCTAAAAGTACAAAAACTATCCAAAACATGCACCTATCTAGTCTCCTAGGTTAGTCATTTTGAATCTCATGTGACTACCTTGCAAAACAGGGTCAATGATCAGCAACTTGAGATATCTTATCTTATGGAAAAACTAGTTGGGAGACCTTTAAAAAGAGCTCAACCAGGAACACAAGAACCTGTGAATGTGGTTGATCAATCCTGTAGCTCACCTATTCAAGTGGGTGATGCCACCAAAAAAGGGGGAGAAAATCATCACAGACACAAAACATGCGAGTTCTTCACAGAGCATGGACATTGACGACTCACCATCTTCGCTTGCAACTGTCCAACTCAATACCTTCCTCAAGTTCACATTGATGTGGACTCAATAGACTCCTTCAGTCAGAGTCTTTTTGAGGAAGGTATACCAAGGGCAATATCATCTCCACCTCAAGGAACTTCCAATTACATCATAGGGTGGATATATGATACAAACAGAAGAGCCCTTGTTATTCAAAGAGTTCAAGGGCAGCAAGAAGTCTTTAATTTTTAGACCTTGAGCTACTATGAAGGTTTTGACCTGATCAATATGCTTTTGTCAATCCAAGCCAATCTAGACAAGCTGACAGGATGGCACAAAGGATTTAGGACAAAATTACTGAAGAGTTCAGTCTCAGAAAGGAGGAGGAGAGATAGAGGAAGAGGAAGCTAAGGGGAGAAAGTTCCTCTGGGTCTATAGGATTCATGGAAGCTGGAATCAGGGTTTCCTAAAGACCAAAAACTCAAGATGATGAGTTGAGGGTAGTCAGGATTTTTACCTGCAAACCAGGAACTATGAAATTGATGAGATTATATCTCTCCCCTTAGAGGAGCTTAATGAACTGGCTGACATGGAATTGTCAAGAGAGAGGAAGGAAGCAGAGGATGCAAAGTTACTTCTCCAAATCAGAAAGGAGAGGAGACAAAAGAGATTATACAAGCATGTTCTCACTCTCTCCCCAGTTCAAGAAAGTCCTGCACAAAAGGTTGGGGCTCCACAAGAACCTCAGGTAGACAAAGAGACTGATAGGACCAATATGATTAACTACCTTAGTGCCACATGCCTATATTAGGCATCTGCACTTCTTCCCTTGTCCATTGAGTATATGGAGTTTGAGTATCTCAAACAACATGAACTTGAAGTACTCAAAGAACATAAGGCAATAAAAAGAAAATTGAGAGAAGATGTTGCAAGATCAAGGGCCATCATTCAAAAGAGCATGAAGAAGTCTTCTGATAGACAAAGAATAATGAGCTTCTTGAAGCTGTATGGATTCTCCGGAATGAGACTTGGCCCTATGTCTCTATCTACTATGGACGAGCACATTAGGGTGATCAAGTAGAAGATCAAAAGAGGAGAACTTGTTGACTTACACTCCCCACCCAGTCAGGTCCCTCAAGAAATAGAGGTTAAGGTTGAACCTTTTGAGACAATATAACCTGAACCTCCTGTTGAGCATCAGGAAACTTCATCTTCTAATCCACAGCTGGGTCATACTCCATTTCCTTCTGAAAATGTGATGGAAGAACACCCAATTAAGCATGACAAGACTGATCAACAAGGTGATGCAGACCAGTCTTCTCAGTTAAAGTCATCAAAGAGGAGGAAGAGAGATGGCTTCTAGACCAAAGTCAAAAAAGAAGAAGTCTAAACCATCCACATCCATACCTCAGGATGAGTCAAATCAACCTGAGGAAGTGCATGAATAAGCAACCCAATCAACTCCAATTCAAGTGGCCCCTCTTGCTACTAAGAGACTCATCTTATCCTGGACCTTCATAACTAATCTAGAAAGATGGCATGTGATTAGAGATCAAGGTGGTGAGAATGTCTACACATGACAAGACTTATTCAACCTACCTTTGCATGATCTCTTTGAGATGAGAAGATACTATGAAAATCTAAGTGATCCTGACCATCTAATGAAGAAGGGCTGGTCATCATCATTATGAGGACTGTCAACTAATTAAGATCTTCAAATGTTTTGGTAGCATCAGCCCAGGGGGAGTTTGTAAGGATTCCAACAAGTCTGATGCAGTCAAAACTTTCAAAGCATCCAAGTCTCTCTGCATGCATGCACTAAAGTAGTGAAGTAGAAATGCTTTGGAAGTTTTACACCTCTCACAAGAAATAAGTGTAAAACCTTCTGAAGCCAAGACCAATATCTGCTGAAGCTAAATATGAAGTCTTCCGAAGCTTTAAAGACAAAATCTTCCGAAGCCATGTTTATGAAGACAAATTTCTTCCTAAGACTTTTATGTACATGCTATTATCTGATGTACTTTTCCATAAAGTTGGACCACCTTTACGTTGCAACTCTATTTGACTCACCAACTTTCACAAGTTGGTGAAAAGGTCCATGCTTTTAGAAAACTGTACATTGAGGTCTGAGCTTTCTACTTTATGTACATTATCCTTTTTGTAATATATTAGGATGTGAGCTATGGCATGTCAGAGTCACAAGTTTAAAGGCAATCTACCTTTTGACTCTACATTTGATTTTGTTGTCTAGTCTTATGTATCCGACTTGCTTTCAAAGTATGGCTGGCTGTAGGATGTAGTATATGTATCTCAAGTACTTGTAACTTTTCATTATGCTTTATAACACTTGTAATAGAACTTGGAAACAATATAATGCATTCTTGAAAACCAAAATACTTATGTTGCTATCTTGTTTTGTCTCTCTTTTACTTGTGTTCTTAGTTTCTCTTATAATAGTTAACCAGTTCCCTATTTGATCTGTTAAGTGTTCTAAGGAACTCGTTGTGTTGTTATTTTTTAAAAGTGCACTACCCCCTTCTAACAGTTCTATAGTGCATTTCTATATGTGGATTCTGATTGGGAAGTCTATGTAGGCCAGCCTCCAGATTTGAAGACCCACAACACATAACTATGTGTGCAAATTGGATAAAGCTCTCTATGGGCTTCACCAAGCACCTAGGCTATGGTTTGAGACTTTGTCTCAATTTTCTTGAAGAGTGGTTACACAATAGGTACCATTGACAAGAATTTATTCATACGAAAGTCTGGAAAAGATGTTTTGCTCGTACAAGTGTTGATGACATCATATTTGGTTTGTCAAATGACCAAATGTGTAAATACTTTAAGAGCATTATGAAGAAGAAATTTGAGATGAGTTCCTTGGGAAAAATGGACTTTTTCTTTTGAATTTAGGTGAAGGGCGGGTTCTTTATCAACCAATCAAAGTATATCAATGACATTTTAGAGAGATTTGATATGAAAGTTTGTAAGCCAGCAAAGACTCCTAAACCTACAAATCACAATCTTTGTTCTGACTCTGAAGGTGATGATACTGATCAACATCAGTATAGGGAAATTATTGGATCTCTGATGTATCTTACAGCAAGTAGACCTGATATCATATTTGCAACTTGCATCTGTGCAAGATATCAGGCTGCTCCAAAGGTGTCTCACCTAGTTGCTGCCAAGAGAATCCTTAGATATCTCAAAGGAGCACCTAAACCGGTCTCTAGTATCCAAGAAACACCAACTTCAATCTCTATGGCTATACTAATAGTGACTATGGTGGCTACAATATCAATAAGAAATCAACATCAGCAGAATGTCAATTTTTTAGTGGAAGGATCATCTCATGGCAATGCAAGAAGCAAACTTGTGTCTCAACATCAACTGCTGAAGCTGAATATATTGCTACTGCTAGTTGTTATGCTCAACAACTATGGATTCAAAATCATATGCTAGATTATGGATTCAATTTCATGAGGACTCCTGTCCATATTGACAAAAAAGTGCCATTTCTATTATAGAAAGTCCTGTCAAGCACTCCAAGACAAAGCACATTGACATCAGGTATCATTTCATCAGAGAGATATTCATGAGAAAAACTTGATTAAACTAGTCAAAGTTGACTCAAATAAACAATATGCTGATTTGTTCACCAAGACATTTGATGAACAAAGATTTGAGTATCTTATTACAGCTATTGGGATGACTAACATTGATTAGACTATCTCCTTTGAAAACCTTTTTCAAAATGTGTCATGTTTTTGTCATTACAATCTAAGCCCTGTTACAAAAGGTATTTTCTTCAAAAATTTGTTAAGTATGAGTTCTTCCGAAGAGAAATTAACCCTCAAAAGATGTGTAATATATCTTCTAAAGGAAAATTCCTCCAAGTTAATTTTATCTTCCAAAGAGTTCTTTAGCCTAAGAAAAGTATTTGATGTTATATCAAATCTCTTTCCGAAGCTTGAAAATTTCTTCATTCGGAAAATCTTCTTACTCTTAGAAGTAAATTTCTCTTCGGATAATTTACCTTTGGAAGTACGTTTGGCTTCAGAAGAAGAGATTACCCTCGGAAGAACTCTTACCTTTGGAAGAAAGTTATATTTGTGTAACAAAAATCTTTGGGCCCCACTTTATAAAAGCAAAACATTTTATTAATGATGTCGAAATATTTTAAATGGTTTTAACCTTACCGCCATTGTCACATCTTAACCCAAACTATCACTTCACCTTATCCATTACCTTTTTCACCCATTTCAGTACTTCCAACTCATTCATCTAATCCATTTTACTAAATTCACTACCCTAAGTTTCCTTTGTCTTCAATTTACCCACAATCAACCTCATCTCTTATGTAACTTTCTCAACAATGGCACTAAACCCTCAACACAACCAAGTTGCACTCCTTGACTCTTCCAAGGATGCTGACTTCTCAAAAATCATCCACTTCCTTACCCAATCCACCTACTATACTGCCCTAACTCTTAACCCCACTGTTTATTCAAACCAAATGATAGAGTTTTGGGGGAATGGTCAGATTGAAACCTTGAATGGAGTTAGGGTTATTAGGTCAAGCATTTGTGGCCGGGAATTGATCATATCAGAACAACCTATTAGGGAGCACCTAGAGATCCATGATAAGGGTTTTCCTACAAAATTTCCCAAACCAGACCTAGATGACACATATATCCACACGGGATATGGTGGTGATATGAGTAGGTCAACTATATACAAGTTCAATTTTCTCCTACAACTAGAAGTTCCTGGTTCATATAGTTCTTCACTACTTGTCAAATAAGTCTGGAGGATGGGATCAAATTCCCTATGAACTAGGATGCCTCGTTCACGGGTTAGTAAAAGGCCTTAGGTTCAACTATTCAAGGTTTATTCTGATTAATCTCATGGAAAACCTTCAAAGGGAAACATTTTACATATATCCCTGGTTCATTCAACACACAACTATGAGTTGGATCAGAGTAAGCTTGTTTGTGTAGCTGCTCTACCTATCCTCACATTAGATTGACCATCTTCAAGGTGCTGAAGAGGGTGTCCACCAACTTCATTACAAGACACACCAAGCTCCTTCTAGGTATGATTGAGCCAATGGCTCCTGGTGACATCCCTGTTAACCCCACAAGTGATGAACCCACACTAGAAATAACCACCATAATGCCAAATCTTCCTTCCCACCCCATGAAAATTACATATTAAAGATGTTTCAAACAAACCCTTGTTCAATCTCCTCTGATTAAACAAGTTCCCCTGTTCAATCCAAAAAGGCTAGAGTGGAAACGTGGGTTCCCGCTCATTCTGAGGTCCCACCTCCCTACATAATAGACCTTAATATGGGTATTGAGTCTCCTTAGTCTCAATGCCATGAGCCCCTAACCCAAGTTGTAAGCCCTTAGGGTGAATCTTGATACTTTCCTGAGTAGCCAAAAAGGGACAGCCCCATCATAGGCTCAATGCCAATAGACATTTATCAATGTCCCAGGTCATTAGGAATAACTTCCATATCTTTTACTAACCTTTTAATAGGTACTGATAAAGAGATTCTGTCTTTTCAAGGCCCTGATGTTGAACCACAACACATATTTAAGAATCAACTGATCCTAGAGAGATCTCTGCTTTCTAGCCCTTATTAGAAAACCCAAACTAAGGTGATTCCCATTGGTGTGGAGGGAACTCATGTACATTCAGCTACCACTACTATCGGCGCCTTAATCGGCCCTTACAAGTCATCAATCAAGATGTTAGGTGGGCTGATTCTTCCAGTTGAGAAGGCTTCATAGCTATTCATGAATGAAGTAAAAAGATCCAGATGCTCTTCAGCTATCGGAATGGTTTTCTTGTTAGGTTGAGATTTTACCACAAAGGTTTGTTGTATTGGTTGAGTGGTTTGCATTGGTGAATAAGCTTGAGATTGAGATAGGGCTTGAGTTTGGATATAAAGATTTTGGTGAGTGGTTGGGTATTGAGGCAAGGATTGAGGTAATGCTAGATCTTTCACATTGGAGTGAGTAAAAGATGATAACTATTGTAACTCACACAACTAAGTGTAGCTAACATAGTAGTTTGGGTTAATTGCCATTTTGGAATACATAGCTATTGATTCTTCTCCCATGGTATTGATTGATGTAGTTTGCAAAAATTTGCTTATCATCCATGTCATAGGATTTGATAGTAGAAATGAGATCACTTAAAGACAAAGTAAACAGATCCCTAATCCTTTTAATGGTAGTGCAGTTTTGTTCCAGCTATAAGGTAAAGACTTTTAAAGCTTTTTATTGTCTACTATATTTTCCAAAGTTATCCCCACATTATTCATTTTGGTGATCAATTTCACAAACCTCGGCATCTAAGCTTCCAAAGTCTTACCAATAATATGATTAAATATTTTTAACTCTTGGTTGAGCATATCCTTCCTGCTTTCTCTCATATCCTTGTTCCCCATAATTTGTTCTTCCATAGCATCCCACAAGTCCTTCGCTTTAGTGTAATCTTTAAACTTTTGCGCTATCTCAGTTGTGAGTGCCATTGTGATAGCAACATATGCTTTATCATCAAGTTCTATTCTTTTAAGATCATCTTCATCCCACAGATGTTCTAGTTTAGTGACCCATTCATCTTTCTCATTCTTGTACAAAGGAATGTACGAGCCTTGGTTGATCGACGTTATCATCTGGCGTTCAGTATATATAACATGATTCTAAAAACGATAAGCCTAATCCGGGCAATCTTCCTTATTTTAACACATGGAATGGCTTGGTGCTTGTGCCTATCTAATTATCAAGATTTAGAGTTGCAGTGATATTCTTCAAATTTGCCATTGAAGATTCTCAAAACAAACTAAAAAAATTTCTTCAAAAATCAAAGTTCTCATGCGAAGTATTAATAACTTTTCACACGGTAAGTTCAATAACTGAAACTTGCGAAAAGTTTAGGTTTTTTCGCAAAAGGTATCCTTTTGTAACAAACTTTTTACTGCCTCGTGCGAGAAACAGTATTCTCGCATGAAAAAAGTAGTTTTTTGCATAGAGCAATTAAGTTTTTGCCTAATTCAAATCGACCAATTCGAAGCTTTTCGGGTTCAAATTTACTTCAAATTGATTAGTTTCTGAATAACCAGTTGTTCAATTAGTGAATTAAGTTCAAATTAGATTCTAAATGTTTTTAATTGTTCAAAACAACTAATTTAATCCCAAAATCATAATCAATTCACCAATTGTCAATCGAAACATCTTCAAAATCATACAATTTGACCTAAATCAACAGAAGTCAATTCGAACTTCAATGATCACAGGTAATTACCTCATGAAAACTTCAAATAACCAACTTCTCAATTGATCTAGAGCAACAATGCTCTGTTACCAATTGTAGGGATCACAATAATCAGATCAATCTCATAGTAGATTAAGCAAAATGTAATCAACTATGAAAAAAACTAAAGAGTAAAAGAAATCAAACATGATGTAAATAATACTTCTTTGCTATTGTTCTCTGAATTTAGTGATTACACTTTGAGTACAAATTCAGGAAAATATGACAAAATCTACTTAATTACAAAACAACCTAAGTATTTATACTAAACAAAAATGTTCTCGCGCGAAAACAACCATTCGTAAGAGAACCTAGTTCTCATGCTACTAACACTCGCGGAAAGTCTACTTATCGCATAAACTCTTGACTTTATCTTGAACTTGATTTGATTTTTTGAGTCTCTAGGTTCAACCCCTACAAGAAAAGAGAGAGCAATAGTCCCTTCTCATTTATGAAGAAGAAGAAAATCATATCCTTCTATGAACCATGAAAGGATAAACCAAAAATAAATAGGAGAATATTGGTTTAAATTAGTTTATCCTAGGTTAACATTATATTAGTTTAATAATAGTTAGTTAATTAATTGTATTATTATTACATAACATAAGTAGGGTAGTTATGATAGTTAATGGATGCCTTAATTTCTATGAAACTCAAGGGTATAAATAACCATGTGATCTACATTTGTATGTAATGCATCTCTAGAATTCCAATAAGATTTTCTCTCAATACATCGATCATTAACACCCCGTGATCATCAATACTAAGATCTTATATGAGAAACTTTGAAGTTAAAAAGCTTTAATTTTATCAATTTCTCTTTTGTTATTATCCATTATCACGATGTCATTAACATAAACCCACATGAAAATAAACACACCAGGTTCTATTTAGATAAATAGAGAATAATGCTCTACACAAATCCAATTTCAAGCAATATACCATCAATATTCATCCTCTTTTCTTGAAGCTTGTTTTTAACTAATTTACACACCTTTGTTTCATTATCAGAAAAATAATACTAAGTTATCATCATATAAAACATCTTCTAGAAAATTCTCATATAAAAACATTATTTACATCTTACTAATATAGTTTTAACCATTATTGACAGCTAAACTAGTTAGACAACATGTTAAAAGGTATCATACAAATTGATTCCTTCAAGTTGACTATAACTCTTAGCAACAAGTTGAGCTTTATACCAATGAATCTAACTGTTATTCTTATATTCACCTTATAAATATATTTAATCTATTGGTTTTCTTCCAATTTGAAGTTCTATCAATACCCAAGTACCATTTCTATTTAGAGCTTTCATCTCCTCATTCATAACTTGTACTAAGTTTTGATCTTTTACTATTTCTTTAAAACTATTTGGTTCAACACAGTTATCTAAGTTACTTAAAAACATATTGCCAGTGACAAATTTTTTGATAAACTAGTCTCTTAGATATCCTCACATCATTTGAGTTATTAGGAACACGAGACTAAGTCTAAGGGAGAAGTATTTTTCTCTACATGTTTATCTTCAGGGGTTGTAGCAGCCCTGATACCATTTTTAACCCTGAATGGACCATTTTTGGAGCTACCTGGTATGGTATCTGATCTCAAAAGATTCTCAGCTGTACACTTAGTGTTGACAGCAACTAGCTACTAATAATGATTTTCGGTTCCCTTGTAATCATTATTGGGAGCATTTAAACCATCGTTAAAGTTTTCAGCAACAAACTTACTTTCCAATTCAAAAAAGTTTAAGTGATTTATTTATGAAGCAGTGTGTACAGTTTTATAAGATAAACTAGATTTAAAAAGATAAATGTTCTAATATAACTTTAAGTCTCTTGAAAAGAAACATTACTTTATAATCTAAGCTTCAAAGATTATAATCCCTTTTTTTATTAGAATATCCAAAGAAAACACATTTTTCTCGCTCTACTTTTAGTTTGTAATTATATTTCAAAACAACTAAAAACACAAACAACCAAAAATTTTAAAATGGGTAAGAAAATATTTTAACCCAAACATAATCTCACACTTTGACTTTCCTATAAAAGATAGTTTAGACACATATCAAGGGAATATAACAGTTTATGATCACTTTAAAATAAGCAACAGTTTAGACGCATTCATACCACATATTTAAGGGAATACCCCTTCAAAGAGTAAAGGTCTAGCAACGTTTAACATATCTCTATTTACATTCTACAACTCCATTTTGTAGCGGAGTATAAGAACCAGATGTTTGATGAAGAATTCTGTTTTCTTTTAAGAAAGTATTAAAACTGTTAGTAACAAATTCTGTTTTGTTATCACTTTGAAATGTTTTAATAGTCTTATCAAATTGATTTTTCATCATGTTAAAGAAGGGTTTTACATTGCACAATCCAGTCATGACCTTTAACAAGAAACCCAGATAAGTTAGTCAAAAGAATATACATAAACCCTATAATTAAAACATTATCACAGGATGACCCGTCTCTTGACACCAAATAGAAAGATTAAGAGATAGGAATCCAAAAGAATTAAATGACCAAATTACATATAAATCACAAGTAATGTCACAACAAACGAAAAGGTGTTGAGTATATAAATCTCTCACAGAGAAACTTATCACATCCCGACGGAAGCATGAAATGCTTGGGTGTGACTTTTCGGTTCAAAACAGCTCTTAGTACAAGAAGGCGGGTGATAGCGTGATAGTCACACGATGTTAATCTATGTCAACAAGATCTCCTGAACTATGTCAAGATATGTTTGAATCCTCCAAACAATAAAACTTTTATTAAATCAAAAACCAACCCTCATCCCATGCACAAAGAAGAGTTTAAATAGGAAACGTAACTTGAAGAATAAGCCTCAAGGAGATAAACATGGAAACATAAAAATAAATCAAGGGATAAAAATAAATCAAGGGCCGTCCAAGGTGGAGGTAGCTTGGCCCGGTCCAAACAAGCCCACGAACTCTTAGCCACTATCATTTGGAATCGGTTCACCATCTCCGAAACCCGCCACAACTAAATCATTCCCCTCGCCATCATCCTCCCCGGCTTGAAAAGGACTCGTCCCCGAGTCATCATCATCTAAATCACCTTCATAGGGGGACAAATCTGCCACATTAAACGTCACAGAAACCTTGTAGTGGCCTGGCAAATCAATCTTATATGCATTGTCATTAATACACTCGAGAACACGGAAAGGCCCATCCGCCCGTGGATGCAACTTACCGAAACGGCCTCGTGGAAATCGCTCATGACGTAAAGGAACCCAAACTAAATCTCCTGGTTGAAAAACAATGGAACGCCGATGTCGATTTGCCGCCGCTTGATACTGTAAGTTATGTTTTGCTATTTGAGCACGAACCTATTGATGGAGCTCTTGAATTTGGGCAGCGCGCACATCACCATCGGTGCTAAGGTGAGACATATCTATAGGAGGCGCCAAATCTAACGGAGTAAAAGGATTGCGCCCATACACAATAAAAAACAGACTCTTACCGGTGGACTTATGACACGAACGATTATAAGCAAACTCGGCTTGAGGTAGCATTAAGTCCCACTGCTTGGGCTTATCTCCAACCAAGCTACGAAGTAAATTACCCAAACTACGATTTGTTACCTCTGTTTGTCCATCCGTTTGGGGATGATGAGAGCTAGAAAATTGCAACTTCGAACCCAACCGTTTCCACAAGGTACGCCAAAAATGGCCAACAAATTTAACATCACGATCGGAGGTGATAGTCCGAGGAACCCCATGTAAACGAACAATCTCTGAAAAATATAACCGTGCAACTTGGGACGCATCAAAAGTCTTCGCACAAGGAACAAAATGTGCCATCTTGGAGAAACGATCAACGACGACCATTATTGAATATTTTTGCCTCTGAGTTCGGGGTAGTCCAAGAACAAAATCCAAACTAACATCCTCCCAAGGACCCGACGAAACCGGCAATGGTGTGTAAAGCCCCTGGTTTGTGTGCGTGGTCTTCGCAATGTGACACACATGGCAACGACGAAGTAATCGTGCCACATCAGCTTCTAATTGTGGCCAAAAAAAATGATCCCGAACTTGTGCAAGTGTCTTATCACGACCAAAATGCCCCGCGAGACCACCCCTATGACATTCCAAAATTATTGCTTCCCGAAACGAGGACCGTGGCACACATACACGGGAGCCTCGGAATAAGAATCCATGCTAACGGCTAAAGACACCCCATGGCCCAGCAGTGGTCCAAGACCATGCCTTTCTGAAATCCGGGTCATCGACATAGAGGTGTTGCCAAGACGAGAAAAAACCCGGAACAGAAAGCGCAAAAGTGGTAAGTAAGGTCGGCCGTCGACTCAAGGCATCCGCTACATTATTAGAAGACCGGCTTTGTGACGGATAGTAAACGAATATTCTTGTAATGTTTCGACCCATTTGGCATGACGTGGATTTAACTTGACTTGCCCTTGTACATATTTCAAAGCTTGGTGATCCGAAAATAAAATAAAGTCGTTTGGAAGTAAATAATGACGCCAATATTCAAGACTACGAATAATGGCATAAAACTCTTTATCGTATGTACTGTAACGTCGCCTAACCTCATTCAATTTTTCACTAAAAAATGCGACGGCGCGGCTGCCTTGGCTCAAAACACCACCAATCCCAATACCTGACGCATCGCACTCAACTTGAAACACTTCATTAAAGTTTGGGAGGGCGAGAACAGGGGCTGTTGTAACAAGGTTCTTTAAGGTATCAAACGATTTTTGTGCAGCCGTGGTCCAAACGAATTTGGAACTTTTCAATAATTCTGTCATAGGTGCCACTATAGAACTAAAATTTCTGATAAAACGACGGTAGAAGGATGCCAAACCATGAAAACTTCGGACATCATGTAGAGTTTGTGGTACTGGCCAAGAAGTGATGGCCGAAATTTTGCTCTCATCCATCCGAATCCCGTCACCCGACACTAAATACCCCAAAAAGACAACCTCGCGAGTAAGAAAATGACACTTCTTTTCGTTAGCAAACAAACGTTGTTCTCGTAAAATAGTAAAAACGGCCCACAGGTCTTGCAAATGTTGTGCCAACGTTGGACTGAAAACAAGTATATCGTCGAAATAAACGACTACACAAACGCCAATAAGACCGCGAAAAATATGATTCATAAGACGCATAATGGTGCTCGGAGCGTTAGATAACCCAATGGCATAACCATCCATTCGTATAATCCATCCCTCGTTTTAAAGACAGTTTTCCACTCGTCCCCGTGTCGCATTCGAATTTGATGGTATCCACTTCGAAGATCAATCTTGGAAAAGATGCTAGACCCGTGCAACTGGTCAAGTAAGTCTTCAAATTGGGGAATAGGAAAACGGTACTTGACTGTGATTTTATTCACGGCGCGACTATCAATACACATTCGATAAGCGCCACCCGGTTTTGGAACAAGTAACGCGGGCACAACACACGGACTTTTACTTTCCCGAATAAAACCTTTTTCTAGTAACTCGGTCACCTGGCGTTGTAATTTAGCAAATTCTTTCGGGTTCATTCGATAAGCTGGTTTGTTAGGTATGCTCGCGCCCGGTTGAAAATCAATACAGTGTTGAATTTCACGTTCCAATGGCAAGCCTGACGGTATCTCCTCCGAAAAATATCACGAAACTCCGTAAGTAAAGGTGTTACCGCTGCGGGTGGGGGTGGGGTGAGCGGATTTTCTTCGACAATAAGAAGACCAAAGATCCATGGGGGTTCCGGTTGAAGGGCACACGCCAAGAATTCTGTTTTCGAGAGAAGTAGTGCTTTGGTTTGTGACTCTTTAGGGTTAAAAGGTGCTAACGTGATGCTCAGCCCGTCTTTCCAGAAGCTATATGTGTTACGGTAACCGTCATGTTTTACGCGACGGTCATACAACCAAGGTCGGCCCAAAAGGATATGACAAGCATCCATGGGGATGACCTCACACCAAAGTTCGTCTGTGTATTTGTTTCCGATGGAAAACGATACTAAACACCGCTGAGTTACTTTGATTATATTGCCTTTTTTTAGCCAAGATAACTGATATGGTTCCGGATGGTTCTGAGTTGTTAACCCCAACTTATCCACAGCCGTAGTGGCGATCATATTATCACAACTTCCACCATCAATAACAATATCACAAATTTTACCTTTAACGGTGCACTTTGTTCGGAAAATATTGTTACGTAGCCACATGGTG
Source organism: Flaveria trinervia (assembly GCA_025506515.1). NCBI lineage: Eukaryota > Viridiplantae > Streptophyta > Magnoliopsida > Asterales > Asteraceae > Flaveria > Flaveria trinervia. Next base: position 23,977,549 of record CM046450.1, on the reverse strand, counting down.
TCGTCCGCATCTGAGGCAACGGCCGTGCTAAGGAGGCGTTGAGATATTAGAGCTTCACCACGATCTGGATAGATGATTTCGGCATCCTTAAATTCGTCATCCCCTTCCTGGTCATCGTCAAAAGTGGGCATTGAATCATCAATTAATGCAACAGTTTGTGTATTTGGGCAATTATGTTGTAGGTGACCCAATCCATAGCATTTAAAACACCGTGTCGCTCCCGCAAGCGGGTTTGATGCCGGTGGTTTAACGGCGGAAACCGTTGGTTTGGGTGGTACCGTAGATGATGATGATGGAGGTGGGTTGGGGGCGGAAGTCGAGCCTCGGCTTTGATTGGGCCTAAAGGTCGAATACCGTCCACGTACAATAGCTTGTTGTTCTACTTTATGAGCAGGATGCACACGTCATCAAAACTATAGTAGAGGTGTAATTGTACGATGTTCGAAATATCAGTGCGTAACGAACCCAAAAATCTAGCAATAACTTGTTCTTCATCTTCATTTGCGCCACACCTCATCCGTAATCGTTCAAATTCCGAAATAAAATTAGACACAGTTAAGGACCCTTGTTTTAACCTATGATATTCCAAAAAGGCATCTTGCCTATGATTAACATGTAAGAACTTTTTCTTTAATAAGCTCTTCATCTTATCCCATGAATCTACTTTACGTTTACCTTCGGTGACACGGTGTTTCTGCAAGTGTTCCCACCATAATGACACGTGTTTTTTTAATCTAATAGCAATGATTTTTACCTTCATATGATTAGGGACATCCTTGAGATCAAAGACTCGTTCGACCGTACGCAACCAATCAATAAAGTCGTCTGGCTGAACACCTCCTTCAAAATCTGAAATTTCCACGCGAAGCCCTAGGGCTCGCAGTGGGTTGGACGTGCGAGGTGGTGGACGACGCCCTCTGGTTGGTCGGCCGAAGGGGTTTTCATCAAACCCTTCCCCCATATCGAATTCATCCCACTCGGTTTGTTCTGAATCGCTTTCCTGCCGCCCTCTTCTGTCGTTGGCCGGTTGTAAACCTGCATCCAAAAGTTGTTGGGGCAGCCTTTCAATCTCTTCTATGTCTCGCGGATCACGTTCATAATCACCGTTGCCTCTCTCGGCGAATCGACGTTGATATCTATGATGATCCGACATGGCTCTTGATACCACTTGATAGCGTGATAGTCACACGATGTTGATCTATGTCAACAAGATCTCCTGAACTATATCAAGATATGTTTGAATCCTCCAAACAATAAAACTTTTATTAAATCAAAAACCAACCCTCATCCCATGCATAAAGAAGAGTTTAAATAGGAAACGTAACTTGAGGAATAAGCCTCAAGGAGATAAACATGGAAACAAATAAAACAAATATAAAAATAAATCAAGGGATAAAAATAAATCAAGGGCCGTCCAAGGTGGAGGTAGCTTGGCCCGTCCGAACAAGCCCACGAACTCTTAGCCACTATCATTTGGAATCGGTTCACCATCTCCGAAACCCGCCACAACTAAATCATTCCCCTCGCCATCAGCGGGCATGATCAGGAAGAATAATTTGAACCTAACCTACTTCTTGGTCGCGCGTCGGTCCCACCGGTGGCCGACCCTAGGAGAGCAAAACTCTTGCGCATGTCGGACGAAGACTGATGGCTCCATACGGAATTAATCTTAGTATATAGAGGAGAGGGGGAGATATATTTTTTGGTTACCACTGCTATCTAAGCTGGCACAAAACCTAAAAAACTCTTCTTCTTCTATATACTAATTCCGGTGGTGGATCAAAGCAGAGTTTGACCCTCGGCAGACGACTTTAGGAAGGGGAGGGCTGTATCATGCATACAAACACTAAAGATTTTTTTCTATTACGATTTAATTACGGTATTAGAAAGTCTTTCTAAACAGCAAAACGAGAGTGTGATCTCACAACAAGTAACAGAAGTGTCTGGAACCAATGCACCCCCTATTTTAGATGGTCATATATTTCATTCTAGTAGCTTAGAGGGCAGCTGGGGTTCACCGTCTGGTATTAACCAATCCTGAAGTTCCGTTTGGGGCGTAAACAAGATTTACTGCAAAACCCATGGGAAGTAACTTGGTCACTGTCAGTAAGACTTTAGAAACATTACCAAAACGAATCGGTGTTTGTTCTGTATGCAGGGAGACTAGAGCCAACTCTATCATCCGGGTGGACACGGAGGAATCTCGATAGAGATTCACAGGGGGATTATGTTTACAGGGGCATAAATCCTAAAACGGATGAAAGAAATATTGGAAAAAGCGGTAGTGCGCTAGAATAGGATGTGTATGTTTCGTGGGTTTAGCAACCCCATCCTTGTCCAGTAGCTCGCTCACAGTGGGGGGAAACTCTCTTTTATCCGAACATAGTTCACATCTACCTTTTGATAATGCTCAAGGACGCATGTAAAAAGAGTTTTTGCTGTACGGAGTAGAAGTTTCCGTTCTAGATGAAAGTCTAGGGAATATCTTTTCCTATCAGGAATGGGTTCTTGGTGACTTTGAGGATTCTGAGTGGAGTAGACCTCTGTTAAAATACTTTGTTTGAAGATCGGTTCCCTTTTCAAAAAGACAAACCTTACCTCATTTCTCTCCCTTCGGAGAGGACATGCCCAAATAGCCACCTAACCTATTTATGTCATCCTTCGGGGAATAAGTCTTAAACGCTGAATATTAAGATGTTTGTGTACGTCTCTGTTAATTCAATCGTGACCTTCTTGTCTGTGCATTGTTTCAGTTTTCAGAGTGATGCTAGGGGTGAATTGGGGCAACGTCCGGATGGGCTGGAGAGGTGATTACCCAACTTGCCTGAAATATTCACAACCCCGTCTTATACTCTCTACTTCTTTACAAAGTTACACAGTTTCCAACGATCACTTAAGATATTTATCATTTGGACCTTTTTAGGTGCTCTCTCATCTGTCATGTGCTCTCTCTCTTCTATTATGTGCTCTTTCTTTTCTGTCATGTTCTTAAAGAACTGAAACTAAAGTTAAAGGATCAATCTTTTGAGTGTTCAAAACAAAGGTTAAAAGCTTTTAGTTTTCATGTCTGAAATCTAGTAACTCTTTTTTTAGTACCAACATGAAAACAAAGATTAATGTTTTGAGTTTTCAAAAGAGCAAGATCCATGTTTTGAGTTAAAAAATAAAAAAAAACATTGACTATAATGATATGCAATCACAACAATTAAACTAAAGATAATTCTTCCAATAGTCACTAGTAATCCAAATTCAAACTAAACATATTCGTAGGATTACTTTTACAAAATTAGTATAATAAGTAGAATTGTACATTAGTAATCCTAATTCAAATTATACATCATTATCATTTGTTTTAGTTTTTAGCTAGTAATGAACATGAACATCCACGAAGATGTTGAAGTCTAATAGATCAATAACCTCCCATATGTGCAACTTTCCTATATAGCCGCGCCAATTACTAAACATGTTGAACGTGTACACTAAATTAGAATACATTAGGATTACTTGAAAAAGAATACTTAAATAGTCAACATAAAGTTTGTAATAACAAAGGTTTAATAAAAAACATAATTCATTTTAATTGATGCAACATGATCAAACTTGCAACCAAACCTACTCACATGTCAAATGATTCATAACTGTCACATACAAATCATAAAATCAAATAATATAACATCACAACCCTTATCCAGCAGATGGAGGTTGACATATCCCTAAGTAGCACTACCTATATTATTAATCTCGTATCAATACGATAGTAATATATCAAAATTTTCAAATTTTACATCAATTTCAATAACCAATAGCATGCTTTTTCTCCCAAAATTTATATATAAAAAAGGGGTCACGTTACTCATCTAATTTCTAGCCACAAGTGAAATACTTTCTATAAAATAATTATTTTTTAGAAATAAATCTTATTTTTTTAAAATTTTCAACATTTATATCATGAATTAAGTCAAAATTTCTAAATAGTAGCTACGATTGTCCCAAAATTACCAAATTTTACAACCAGCAATTATCCAAAATCTAAATTATCTCATAGTCAACATCTCATTATAGGTTATTACCTAAAATTTTTATAAGTTTTATAAAAATGACAGAGTTAACAACATATCTCTAAAATTTCTAAACTTATAATGATTGTCCCGTTCTGTATATTTTAAATTATGTAATTTCTTCATGATTTTTGTAAGGCCCCGTTCCCGGGACACTTACAGTTGGATTCTTATTGCACATAAAACATATATTTACATTCGTATTTCATAAACATCGTAGCAGAACACTAAAATAATCTTTCATTTCCATGTAAATGCTTTTGCAAGTTAATACAACATTCATTACAAAACAGTTTGTTCGCATTACAATACAAAAACATTAATCAAAAGAATGTCATCCCAAAAGAGCCGAGTAGCCGTCCGTGCCATCCTCAGCAATCATTACCTGCCAACTGGAAACACATAAAAGTCAGCGTTGCTGAGTGAGTTCTAGTTTTATAATAAAAAAACCGTTCTTTGCTTTCTATCAAATCATACTGCGCTTTACATTAATTCGTGACCATACACATCAATAATATAGTTATTATCTTCCATTACATTTGTTAACTTTCGTTCATTTTATACATTCGTTCTCCCAAGTCTGTTGCGACAACAGGGTTGCTCACCTCATTAGCAATCCCAACGATTGCACGCTATTCAAGTCTGTTGCAACCATAGGTTGCTCACCTCATTGCCAATGTCAACGATATCACGCTATCCGAGTCTCTTGCAATAACACGGTTGCTCACCTCATGGCAATCTCAACAATAGCATGCTATCCGAGTCTGTTGCAACCATAGGGTTGCTCACCTCATAGGCAATCTCAACGATTGCAAAATATCCGAGTCTATTGCAACAATAAGGTTGCTCACCTCATATATGTGCTTGCAAGACTTTCATTACATTTATCATTCATTAATGCATGCATTCTTACAGTTAGGATCTGGTATTTGAATGAAACACCAACTGATTAACGTGTTAAACCAAACCAAATAGTGCGGAATCCTATTTGATTGGCGATCCAATCAGTGAGAACGCACGTAGAAACAATAACATATTGAATCTAACATCAACAATCGATTAGGAATCGATCTACAGCATTCTATGAACTTGGAGTACGAACTTAGAGGCTTCTGGGCGGCTAGGGTACGTCTAGAGTCGAAGTGAATTCAATGATTACGTTTTTTCACGAGTTAAGTGGTATTTATCGGTTAAGGTTTTTTAATCGTGCAACTGGACCATTTGCATGGGTTAGTCGTGCGATTGAGTTATGCAGTTGATCCATTCGCATGACTAAGTTTTCAGTCGTACGATTGCGTCAATCTCATGTTTCAATCATGCGACTGATCCAATCTCCTAGTTCATTCGTACGATTGGTTCATTAGCATGAAGTTATTCATGCGTATGGTCCATTTGCATGGGCCAATCACATGAGAACTTCACATGATTAAGTTTGAATATGTTCATAGTCATTAACTGATTTAGATATTACTCAAACAACCACAACTATATAGTTAAGTCAATAAGCGTTATTACATACCAATCAATGAAATATTCAACATTAAGCACAACCACATATTGTATTTCATTAAGTACCCATACAATTACAATTACATAAGTGTAAGACAATACAAAGATATTACATTAAGATCAGAAACTAGGGACACATGTATCAACAAACTCCCCCTTGGACCTAGATTCATCTATTGTCTTACCTTCTTCATAACCTCTTCGTACTTCCTGTACTTCTCCTCTCTTGTGACTCCTGCGTGTATCAAATGCAAAGCAGAGTCGTATCACATTTTGGAATTAGAGGGCTTGTACAATATCTTGCGTGTCATAGAATAGTGGCCACTTGTATAATGTGTATACATCATCAGCAGACAAGTTTGTAAGCCATATTGGGTCAAATACCCTGATAGTATCCATTTTGCCCTCTTTGTTCAGAACTATGACCGCCTCCCCTGTTCTCCAATCATAGTACCTCTATTTAAAGTGTAGAGTGAAGTCCTGTGGCATTTCCCTTAGAGGGATTCTCAACATTGTTCTTGGGGGACTCCACTTCAGCACTATCTTAGGCTTTCCAGTTATGGGATCAACTTCAGAACGTCTGATATACCTCGTAGGTTGTTGAGGTTTGAAGTTGACCCGGCTGGTGTGGTACTCTTTCTTCAGGGCAGCCTCAAAACAGCCTAACATCTTCTTCAGGTCAGCATATAGTAACTTCAGTTTAGCCAGCTGGTTGAGCTCAAAACCAGGTAGAGACTTTAGATTATGCGGGAATCTAAAGTACTCCATACCCATCTCTCTCTTTATCGCGTATACATTAAGATCATCAAAATGAGCCCACGTGATAATCTTGCCTGACACTTTTGATGTTTCTTTACTTTGTAGAGCTTGGTGTAGACATTTGGTTTAGGAGCAGAGCGTTGTGCTCGGATCTCCTCAAAACATGCAGCCCATTCAGCCTTTCTGATATCAACATCGGCGTTTGAGGCTTGGGCTTGTTCTTCAACCTTCTCAGTCTCTTGCTCCATCTGATCCAGTATATCAAATGTATCACTAACTAGGGAATCACCCAGATTAGGGACCACATTTCCCTCTTTGTCAGCATACTCTGGATAGTGAGCTGTTGTGACATCCTCGATCTCTATCTCATCGATGTCCTTCAGGTCGTCATCACTGTCTCCTTCAACAGTTGGAGCGTCTTTTACAATCTCATCAGGATTGAGCTTGAACATTTCTGCCAGTTGCTCATTAGTAAGATCATGAATTATTTCCCCTTCTTCAGGGGTGTAACTCACTGATCTTCTGACAATCCCTTGCAGATCAAGAATCATGGTTAGTTGAGTCTTGATCTATTGAAGGGGAGCAATATCGTGTTCATCCCTTTGATAATTTGGATCTGCTTGATTTAAACATTCAATATATCAATCATTAGTTAACAATCAAGACATAACCATAATAATCGAAAACATAACTATTTACATTACATATAAACATGTATTTCGTTAATTTCATACATAATCCAAATACAAAAGATTTTAAATAACAATAAAACAACTAAGCATTACTCTTGTCCTGGATCATCGCTCTTCTGCTGCCAGGTTGGATGAGGAGGCACTCGGATCTTGAGTACGTTTGGTCCTCCATTCGCTCGCTGATGTGGCACCTGCAGCTGAAGAGTCGTCGTCATCATCATCATCATCACTAACATCAGTATGACCATAATGATCATCACCATCATCATCATCATCACTATCATCATGAGCATCATCATCTCCATCACCTTCTCCTATCTTTAAGGGCTCTTCTTTGGACCCTTTGAGCTTTAACTGCAGAGATTTGTTTGCAGCCTCCAGCTCCTCAATCCTTTTGGCATGTTGCTCCTGGAGCTGAGACATCCGATGTGCCTGCTCATCGATCAATCGAGCCTGATGAGAGAGCAGCTGAGATTGGACAGTGGTCAGGTTTACCACTGTCTTATTTGATTGGTCTTCTCTTCATCTGCAACTAACAGTCTCAACACCATTCGATTAAGTGCTGAGAGTTATTCCTTTACCCCACTGGGAGGCAGAGGCGATCCTGATGGCTAGTGGTGGTGGTGACTGTGGTGAAGATTAGAGGTGGTATAGATGATGGTGGTGGTGGGGTGTAGGTGTGAATGATATGATGGGGATGGAAGGGTGGTAGTGGTATGAGGGGAATGGTGGTAGGGATGGCGGCTGAGGTGGTAGGTATGGTGGTGGTTATGGTGGTGACTGCGGTGGTGGCTCTGATGGTGATGAAGGTGATTCTGCGCTTCTTCTTTTTCAAGCCATGGGGCTGAGCCATCCTCTTCTTCCTCGATCCAGTCGAGGAGGATGCTCCCCCTAGAACACGGCCTGGTAGATCAGGAGTATATGTAGGATCAGCAGTAGTCTCTCCTAATCCGCTGTGGCGTCCACCAACCGCCCGGAGCCCCTAGTCTGTGGGAACAACTTTACTTCCCACAGTCCGGGTTAGTGGCTCCTCATCTGACTCCTCTTCCTCCTCACCAGGTATAAATTCTCGGTGGAAGCCAACGGACTCTGCAATATCTCTAGTGGGGGTAGATACAGGAGATGCGCTATCAGTAGTGGGGCCACTTGGTCGAGTGGGCAATGTATCTCCTGCATCCCCGCTATCATCATCATTAGAGTCATGCTCTGGGAGCTGTAGCTGCTCATCATCAGAGTCGCTGTCTGTGTGACACCACTTATGCCTACCCGGTGCCACATAACTCTCATTGGCCAGATGGCCTATCAGTCTCTTCACCTGGGGCTTTACCTGCTTACCCCGTAGACTCTCATACGACCCAGGGTCTTATCGTCCATAATCTCTAGAGCCATAGCATCGTGGCTCTCCTTAGGAAGTGATGGCAGCTTCTCATCGAAAATCAGCTGCAAGAATCTGGGGTACATACAAAATCCCTCCTTTCCCTTTGCCTCCAGATTCTTCACAAGGTAAGAAAATATCATACTCGAGAAGCTGAAGGGGTAGTTCAGCACCAGTGCCACATAGGCATTTTGGATCTGGTCTGAAAGATCATCAAACCCACCCCTTCTGGAAGCAATGCCCTTCAGTATGACATGTGCCAAGTACTTGTACTGGGGACACAGGTTGCTCTTGTTGAGCATGCCTGAGTTGATGTCCCCAACGTACTTAGTCCTCAGAAAGCAGCCTCTCACTGTCAGCGGGTGTAGCTTGGTGGGGTATCCAGCATCGTCTCCCAACCCAAGTATACGCTGAATGTCTTCAGCTGTAATCTCTATGTCCATACCAAAGATGCAGCTCCTAATGTTATATGCCACGCGTGATCTATCCACAGATGCATTTTCCCAGAAGGTCTGGTGTATAGACCTATAGGGAGTGCATGGGGTAGAGATGGCCTTGTGTATCCTCGATCGCTTGAGAAAAGCGATGATCTCGGCAAACTTGGCACTATTCCGAGTTGTGTGGTCTAAATGAGCACAGATGTTGTGCTTGGGATTGATAGACCATCTCTCTGTCATCGATCTGTAACACAAGATACATAAACATTAGATAGTCACATAACACATATTAGTTATAAGTAACTTGATAGGATTCATTCTCATTCATTCACGAGAATGAATCATGCGACTGTGATCAGTCGGCTATTCTATCATGCGACTGGACTCATTCGGGTGAATGAACTTGCAACTTAGTTCAATCGGTTGGCTGAGCCTGTGATTGGTTCAGTCGGCCGACTGATCTCATTCACAAGACACATTCGGCCGATTGAGCTATTCGGCCGGCTCAATTGTGTGATTGGAGTTCATCCATACGACCAGTCGCATGACCTACTGTTTGGTCGACTTAGGTTTGAATCTTGACCAATTCATAAAATTAAACGTTGTGTAAAGGTTCTTTAGACTCGCAATCACTTAACTAATAATCTAATAACATTATTTTTAACATTTTACACGGTTTTAGTAGGTTATTAGTCCATTGAGTGGTTCGGTTCTTGTTTCAATCGCGAATCACTAATTAAGGCACCATTTCTTCTGATTTCGGTGAGATTTCATCAAATTATACCTGTATAATGCAAATACACGTCAGAATATCAAGAAGGAAGTGTAATTGAGGTCTAAAGAAATTTGGGCAGAGTAACGGTATGGTGTGCGATTTAAGGGCGATTGGGAGTGGTGAGAATAATGCGATCGACTGTGGCCCTTTATATACTGAATCTGAGTTCAATCGGCCAACTGGACTCATTCGCTCAGTTCATTCGGGAGAAAGAAACTCATTCGGGCGATTGACTCAGTCGATCACCTTCAGTCGGCCGACTGAAGCTCAGTCGGTCGGCGGACTCAGTCGCACACTCCCATTCGGACGAATGACTCATTCTGATAAGCCATTCGGATGAATAGCTCATACTTATGTCCATTCAGCTGTTTAATGTATGTGTATGGTCCATTCGCATGATTGGTCCATACTCATGGTCCAGTCATGCGAATGGGTCATACTCTTGAAATTTTCTGACTTTATGACCATTTGACTTTTAGACCCTTTTAAACTGTTGATTTAACATTATGAACACTTGATCATCTCAGACATGATCATTTTAACTTAAACTTTTGATCACCTCAGACGTGATCCTTTTAAGACATTTTGTCACCTCTGATGTGACCCAATTTTTACTTGAAAGTACATGTGGTCACTTCAGACCTGACCTTTTAGGTGATAAGGTCCCTTATCAACTTCCATGACATAGTCCGATACTGTATAAAACTGAAATAGACTAATGTTGTACTTACATAAAAAAATTAACACTGAAAATTACACTAAGATATGTTTTTGTGTTTTGTGAGAGCTAACTCCTAAGATGTAACTCTAGGGAATAATTTTTTGAGAGGCCAACCTTAATCTTTTAAACCATACATGGACCAATTCAAGCTGGAATCATATAGGATATTCAAATCATTAGAGACGAGTTAGCTAAAACCTTTGATGCTCTATTCATGTTTTCCATCTAAAGCCATTTAGCAAATTTAGGAAATCATACTAGTACTATTAGGTCCCCACACTGATTTGAACTTTCAAGAATATAGCCACAGTGATTGTCAGTATACTTATCCTCTTAAATCCATACACAGACTTTTAACTCAGTTGGGTGATCGATTTAAGGTTTGTTTGTTTCAACAAGCACTTGTGGATCCCACACTTATATGGTAATCAACATTCCTCAGGAGATTTTTGAGTGGTCTTAGGATAGTGTTCAAGAAGACACTATTCTTAGAACTTTCAAAGAGAAGCCAATCCTCAGGTCAGTGCCATCGCACAGCAGAGAGGCGGCAAACAACAATGAGTTCTAAAATATATAGGTTATGCTTATCCTCAGGTCAGTGTCACCGCACAACAGAGAGGCACATACCCTATCTCCTTGTTAGAGCAATTGTTTTCACAGATCTCACCGACACCATAGGTTATCAATTTGATTGTATTTGCATTTTTCATGTGCTTTTGCTCATGCTTTGGTCTTACGCACACTTTTGTCGCGTTTATTTTGCTCGTCACCCCTTATTGGAATCTTTTGATTGTGTTAACCAGGGATAAGGCGTTACCCACAGCTACTCAACCATTTTAGTTTAATCTTGAGATCACCAAAAAGGTCTAGTCATCTATTGTGTTGAATCTACCAACATATCATCTGTGATCTAGCAACATCTAGGTCTACTTTTTTTGTGTTACCTTAGTAGTAGCTAGCTTATCTATCATATTTCCTTTTAATTGCTCAGACTACACAAACTTATACTTGAACTTTGCATCTTTTTCAATTTTGAATTTTAAAGTCCCAATGGTTTGTACCTGTGTACTATCATATTCCAAACATTGAATCAGTATCACACGTAATATCTTATTTATTTTCAGCATGCCTCTCCTCTTCCCCCTTTATTTATTTATTTATTTCCTAGACCTATTCTCCCCCTAAAATTATAAAACCACTATGGATTTGCGTTTTAGGATTTTAATGGGCAAGGAAAGAACCTAATTGTATTAAACGAATTAATATTAAACAAAAACAAGAGAATAAACTAAAAGAAAATTAAAATTTAAAAATTAAAAGAACCTAGACACGACGCATCGGACTACACATGCTCATCTTCAGGAATGACCTCACTTTTCTTTATAACGCCATTTACCTCTAACAAATATAGAAAATGTGGTTTGTCAAAAGCCTTTGTATAGAGGTCAGCGCATTGAAAATCAGTGTTTACTTTTATCACATCGATTAAACTCTTTTCAAAGCAATCACGTATGAAGTGATATTTTATTCCGATGTGTTTGGTCTTAGGATGTTGGACCGGTTTTTAGTGACTGCAATCGCAGCAGAGTTATCAACAAAGATAGGAGTGGAAGTGAATGCAACCGTAGTCCCGCATTTGCTGTTGAATCCATATGATTTGGGAACAGCAGCTTGCAGCAGCAACGTATTCGGCTTCACAGGTTGACAATGCAATCGAGGTTTGCTTCTTACACTACCAGGTTACTAATCTTCTCCCAAAGAACTGACACCCTGCTGATGTAGACTTGTAGTTCATCTTGCAGCCGCCGTAATCCGAGTCACTATACGTTGTAAGTTCAAAGTCATCATCATGAGGATACCACAACCCAAGTGTGGGTGTGCCCTTCAGTTAACGAAATATCCTTTTGACCCCAATTAGATGGTTCACCTTAGGCTTTGCCTGATATCGTGAGCATAAACATGTAGCATACATGATATCGGGTCTTGTGGCAGTGAGATACATGAGAGATCCAATCATCCCGATACATAGTGGCATCTACCAGATCACCGTTCTCATCGGGTGCTACATCATGGTTTGTAGCCAGTTGAGTGCCAGCTGTGGAAGCATTCTCCATGTCAAACCGACTGATCATTTTCTTCATCAGAGGAAGAATCACTCACATCAACTGCTCACCCTGAGTTGGTAGTATCATGACTTGTTGAATCTTGAGATGGTGTGTTCAGGACACCGTACATCATCTTGTTTGCCAACTCGTATTCTGAAGAGGAAAGAGGTATGTTGAAGGTCTTGAAGAATCCATCATAGTCGAAGAAGTAGGCAGGCCCTTTTCCAGCAGGCGGTGTGATATATCTCTGAACATCAACATTAAACCACACCTCTACTTGCCCTATTGAGTTGTTGTAAACTCTCTTGTTCCGTATGTTGTATCCTAGAAAGATACCTTCATCAATCTTCTCACTGAATTTTCCCTCCTGAGTCTTCTTCAGCAGGGTGCATGGAGCGCCAAACGGCTCGAGATATTCCAAGTTAGGTTACGTCGTTGTAATAACTCGTAGCATGTTTTTCCATGCCGTTTTACTACCAAAACTCGATTAAGGGTATAACATGCATTTGCCACTGCTTCATTCCAAAATTGGATAGGTATTTTCGAGTCTGCCAGCATAGTCCGTGTCATCTCTATCAAGCTGCTTTCAATTTTACGACTTATATTTTTTGGTGGAGATGTAGATGTCACACGGTCAACCGTATTATGTTTAGATTGAGACACTTCTTTGTTAGCTGTATGGTAGGGTTTTATAAACTTAATTGTTTTACCTGATTTTACAACTTTGATCTCTTGTTTACCTGGACTGTGACATGATGCACATGATTGATTAGGTTTTCTAGTCCTATTAGTTTCTTGTTTGACTTTGTTTGACCCTGACTTTAGACTAACTTTTTCAATTCTTTTTCCATGTTAACACAAGGCATCTTTCCTATTGCCTTTGAAGTGGCCTCCTTTTGTTTAGAGTCGGATTCCCTTGATTTACTTATGGAATCTGGATCATTAACAAGAGGAGTAGACACCACGTGATCCTTGATGGGGTTATTGTTAATTGGTTTACTTTTGGTGTTCATCAAGGTCTCAGGTGGTGGTGGAACCACTTTGTATCCCAGTCCCTCCCTATTATTTCTCTCTCTCATTAAGTGTTAGACAATGTGTGATGAGCTTGTCCAACTATGCAGTTTTTGTTTTAATGAGTTGACTTCTACTTCTAAAACTGCTTTTTGCTTCTTAGTATCCTCTAGAGAGTTCAGATAGTACCTAATGTTATTTGCTTGGTTAAAAGCAACTACTTCAGTTTCCCTAAGTTGTTTATTCAATAGATCTATCTTTTCCTTGTAAATGTGCTCGTTTTGTTTTAACACTCTATTTGCCTCTGTGCACAGTTCTAGATCCTTTACTAAGCTATCATTATGATCTAATAGCCTAGCAAATTTTGAATCTATACTTTCTCTGAATTTTTTACATTCTAAGCAAGCATGATTATTAAACAGTTGGTCAGTAGTACTTACCTGAGATGTTGAAGAGGATCAGCCATGAGTGCAAACTCGATTGTCTCTGGTTCTGGTTCTGGTTCTTCAGGTAGGTGGTTGACCAAATTTGCAGTGTCTTCAGAATTTGACATCGCGAGCTGTACTGCTATATCTCCCTCACTCGCAGAATCGTCATCAATATCCTCCACACTAGCTATATTGGACTCTCCTGGTGATACGAATCGAAAGCTCCAGTCCTGTCCTTCATCCTCGTTAGCAGTTAAGGCTTTTGGGTCCTTACTGGATGAGTTAGAGCTACTAGATATGGCCTTGTCCTGACGATTAAATGACGAAAAGGGATTGCCATTACCCGTCTTCTTTGGTTTTACACACTCCCTCTTGAAGTGTCCCTTCTCACCACAGTTGAAACGTATAACGTTAGACTTATCAAACCCACAGGTTGTGTATTTTGTTGCAACCAAGTTCTGTCCGGTCTTTTTGACAAACTTTTTAGCTCGTCGGATAGCACTTGCCAGGGCCCATATTATGTCCATACGTTCCAACTCCATCTCATCCACCTGCTCATAATCTTCATCTGCCAAGTGGCAGTTTCCTATCTTTCCAGCAACTAATCCATCGTAGATTGAAACACCGCAGCTAAGAGGTCCATATGTTCTCTGGCCACCTCCACAGTCACATTCCTGAAGTTTTTGGTTTTGAGCTTTGTTGCATTAGCTTTAGATATCATATATTGGGTGCTAGATGACCCTGACGTTTCGGATCCTGAAGTTGAGGGTTGTGCTAGAACTGTTGCGCTTGAGATGAAGGTGGTTTGCAGGGGCGCTCCAGATGTCTTGACCGAAGGAGTAGCATTGTAGAGTGCAGGATTCTGATCGTCGTTGGCCTTTTGAGCTCGATACTTCATCCTAAGCTCCTCTTCTCTCAGTTTCAAAATAAAGTCATTTATATCTAACTTCGAGAGCATTTCATTCTGTCTGAGATTAGAGACAAACGAAGCCCATTTTTCTAGTAATCCATTAGCAAAGTTGGATACCTTATCCTCCGTTGATGTAACCACTCCATGAGTGTGCATCTTATTCATCAGGTGGTAGAATCTACCGATCACATCATCAAGGCTTTCTTTTCCCACAGAGGAGAAGTTGTCAAACTCCTTCTTCAAGGCTTTTGCCTTGATGGCTTTCAGAGAGGCATTTCCGTCATACCTCTTTTCCAATGCATCCCAAAGTTTCTTTGCTTGTGTATACTCCGAATACAGATGGAAAATATCCTTCGGAATAGACTGAGTAAGCAAAGCATAGACTTTCTTTTCAGCATTGTGTTTTACCTTCTGAGCATCCGACATGCCACTTAGAGTAAGTTTGACTCCGTCAGCTCCTACTAGCATGCTATAACCCGACTCGATGGCCTCCCACAAATTTGTATCTACTCCATTTAAGTAGATTTCGAAACGTTGCTTCCATTGTGGGTAGTCATCTAACGTAATAAGTTTTGGGGATTTATTGTGAATCCCCACTTCGTTCTCCAACAGCAGTAGATTCTGAATACCTGTGTCTCTATTTGTTGTGTATGCTGAAAACTGGTCCTCCATTAGGTTTAACTTTACTGTTTAACAAACTGCTAATGTATGCGAATGTAGGTATACGATTGAACTTATTATATATAGGGTTGTCACATTCTTCCCCCATAAATCATAATTCATTATATATAGATGAAAACATCTATCTTTCAAGTAACTTATCCTATAATCTTATGATTTGGTAACTCACACACCTATGTTCAATAATCGTATGTTCAATAATCACAAGAGTTGTATACATGCACACGTAAACGTTTATCCATGCATGCATATTCACATACTACAAGTGCATGTTCTATTAAGCATGAAAATTTCATATAAAGTTAATCAGTTAAAATCACCTTAACAAGGTCTAATGAGATATATAGGTATAAACCATCAATTTATAATAATTCTTAAAACGTTTATTTACCTAACCTTGGCTTTAGGGTTGTCACATTCTTCCCCCATAAAAAGAATTTCATCCTGAAATTCATTGGTTGGTATTCTCAGATATTCTGGAGGCTTTATCTTTATAGATGTCATTTTTATTTAGTTAACCTCAAATAGATAAGGATATTTTATTTTGATTTCATCTTTCCTTTCCCATGTAAATTTAGGTCCTCTCTTTGAATTCCATTTGACATTTACTATTGGGATTTTACTTCTTCTTAACTCTTTACTTCTTATTCATCATTGTCACTGGTTCTTCCATAAAGTGGAGTTTCTTATCTATTTTGATTTACTATATTGGTACCTTTAATGTCTCATCAATTAGACATTTTTCAAATTAGATACGTGGAAGGTGTTGTGTACTTTACTTAACTCCTGGGGCATATCTAACCTTTATGCTATCGGACCAATCCTATTAATTACTTCAAAGGGCCAACATACCTCAGGTTTAACTTTTTTTCCTAAATTGGATAATTCCCCTTGATGGTAATGCCTTTAAGTACACTTTATATCCTATTTGAAATTGTAAAGGTTGTTTTCTTTTATCAACATAATTCTTTTGCCTATAATGTGCTGCCTTTAATCTACCCTTAATTTCATTGATTTTATCAGATGTTTTCTCTATAAGTTCTAGGCATGTAAGCTGTCTATCTACTACCTCATTCCAGCATAATGATGACCTACACTTCCATATAAAGCTTCAAATAGAGTTGCTCCAATACTAGCATGGTAGCTATTTTTACATAAAAATTCTATCAAAGGTAAATGTATACCCGATAACCACCAAAATCTGACACACAGACTCGTAACATATCTTCTAATGTCTGAATTGTTATCTCACTTTGTCCATATGTCTGTGGATGATATGTTGAACTCATATTCACTTGAGTTCCTAATGATTTTTCTAAAGTTTTCCAGAATCTTGAAGTTAATCTACTATATCTATCTAATATTATTGAAATGGATATTCTATGTCTAGACATAATTTCTTTCATATAATTCCTTGCTAATTTTTTCATTTTATAATCTTTTCTGATTGCCAAGAAATAAGTTGACTTAATCAGTCTGTTGACAATAACCCATATTGTATCATACCCATTTGAGGTTCTAGGCAATTTAGTTACAAAATCCATGGTAATATGGTCCCACTTTCACTTAGGGATTTTTGTTGTTGTGAATATCCTGAGGGTTTCTAATATGCAACTTTGACTCTTGAATAAATATCATATTTCTCTACAAATTCTACAATAGATTTCTTTATACCTAGCCACCAATACTGGTTTCCCAAATCCTTGTACATCTTACTATTTCCAATATGTATTGAATATCTTGACTTATGTGCTTCCCTTAGAATAGTTTCTTTAAGCATGTCATTGTTAGAAATCCAAATTCTTCCTATAAATCGTAGGATTCCATCTAACGTAGTGTTTAGTTATCCGTTCTGCCTCATCCCATCTCTTGATTCATCTTTTTGTTGAGCTTCTCAAATTTGACTTACTAAATCTGAGTGTAATTCCATCCTCATAGCTTGGACTCGTAATGGCTTAATTCTTTCATTTCCACTTAAAGCATAAGCACTGTATTAGCCTTTCATGGGTGATATTTGCTTCACAATCATAATCACTTAGTAATTCCACCCATCTTCTTTGTCTTATATTCTGTATATTTTGATAAAATATGTGTTGCAAATTCTTAAGGTCTGTATAAATTATGCACTTATTCCCATCTGTATAATGACTCCAAATCTTAAGTGCAAATACTACTGTCCTAATTCTAAGTCATGAGTAGTATATTCTTTTCACTTCTTTTGACTTGCCTGGATGCATATGCAATTACCTTATCTCATTGCATTGAACACATCCATAACCTGATGTGATGTATCGCAATATATAAAAATCATTTGTATGATCTGGAAGAGCTAAGATATGAGCACTGCATAATTTATATATCAAGAGTTCAAATGCAACATTATGTGATTCTCCCAACATATGGCTTATCTTTCCGAGTTAATTCTGTCAGAGGTTGGGCTATTCTTGAAAAAAATTCTGTAAATCTTCTATAATAACCAGCCAAACCTAAGAATCGACATATTTTAGTTGGTATTTTTGGAACTTCCCACTTCTTAGTTACTTTGATCTTTATCAGGTCGACCTGAATTCCTTCTTGGTTAACCACATGTCTTAAGAATCGTACTTCTCTTTTCCAAAATTTAGACTTTGATAATTTGGCGTAGAGTTCTTCTTTTCAAATTAACACCAAAGTTAGTCTTAAGTGTTTCTCATGTTCTTCCTTACTTTTAGAATAGATTAAAATGTCGTCTATATAGAGCATGATAAATTTATCTAAGTATGATTTGCACACTCTATTCATTAGATCCATAAATACTGCTATAGCATTAGTTAACCCAAATAGCATTACAAGAAACTCATAATGACCGTATCAAGTTCTGAACGTAGTCTTAGATATATCTTCATCGCGCACCCTTAACTAGTGATATCCTGACCTTAAGTCACTTTTTGAAAAGTAACTAGATCCTTACAGCTGATCAACTAGGTAATCTATCCTAGGGAGATGATATCTATTCTTAATAGTTACTTTATTAATCTAGTTGTCGTGACAAGACCAAAAGCAAGTTAATGTATCAATCCTAGCTACCCTTATTGCGTAAGGATAAGTAAGGTCGTCTCCATAGGGAATATGTGGAAAGTGTTTAATTAACGCGACTCGATTAACTAAAAGACTCATAATTTACAATTAAAAATTGAAACTTTGAATGAGTTAATGAGCACAATTGTATAAAGCAAAGAACTTTGAAACTAATTACTTAAATAATAATAACAAACAAATACTTCTAGGTTTCTAATTCTACAAGATTAGCATTGGTACTTTTAAGTTAGGGATTATAAAAAACATATTTCAAGATCTTAGCTTTTGATTAAAGTGATAACAAAGGAAAAATCTTTTAAGACTCATTCATTCACAATGTTACCAATTCACTTATATCACATTGCCTACTTTTCTTAATGACCTCACGATGCAAGGAAACCAAAAACTGATAAAAAAGCAAATAACTTTATTTATAAGCAAATCATTTAAATCAATCGAAATAATATTTTCATTCAATAGATCAATGTTTGTTACAAAAAGCTAAACAAACATACCAATCATCTCACTTGACAAGAATTATACTCCCGAAAGCAGTCACGAAAACTCTAGCCACACATCATCTTCCTCAAATCTTCACTCTTGATTTGGAGAATGTTTATGAATGATTAGGGAGCCTTGGTACACCAAAAATCACCTAAAGTTTGGCACTTTCCCTAAAGTTCTCTCGAATTAGGGTTGATTTGGATTAAATAAACTTGAAAATCCACAAAATTTGGCAAGTTGTTCAGCAACCTACGTATGATACCCCGACTTGGGTGTATCATACGCCCAACTTTCTTTTTTTTCTTTAAATACGTCCACTGATACGCCGCTCGACGTATTGTATGCCCATAACCTATGTATTATACGTTGTATACCTAAATTTATGCCTTTTCTTGTAACTTTTGATATTTACATCTTTAGTCCTTGTAGTTTCGTGTTTTGCTTCTTTTCATACAAAATAAGCCTCTTTTAGCTCCAAAACCCTATGAATCAAAAAAATAATAAACTGGAACTTGTTTTACCATAATTATGATGTAAAATTACGCTTTTAACTTAGTTAAACACTGAGTTATCGCCACACGATCAATGCACATCTTAAAGGTTCCATTTCCCAAGGTGATACACTAGAGCGTATAAATCCCTTTTCTAATAATTCTTGGAGTTGACTCATTAACTCTTTCATTTCTGTTGGCGCCAAATTATACGGAGCTTGGCACTAGGGGCAGTCCCTAGTACTAATTCAATTTTGAATTCTACTTGATGAGGGGGTGGCAATCCTTGGAAATACCTCTGGATATTCTCTAATAATAGGTGCATCTTCTAATTTCTTCTTATCTAGTTTTATGTTAACTACATGGGCTAGAAATGCTGGACATTTCTTTCTCAAACATTTCTAGGCTTTCTTACATAAGACTATCTTCGTAGCACCTTTAGGTTTCTCACCATATATGAAAAGAATTTTACTATCTTTAACCAAAGGAATTTTAATCATGCTTTTTCTACATATAACTTCAGTCTAATTCTTACTTAATCAATCCATACCCACAAAAACATCAAAACCTCCTAATTCAATAGGAATCAAATTTATATCAGAGCAATGATCATCTTTAGGAATAACTTCACTGGCTTCAATTATCTTTCCATCAGTTAATTCTTTCATATAATTATTTTTTTAGTTTCTATGAGGCTAATCTAAGTAAGGGTTTTAATGTATTCAAAACAAAACAACGAGTTGCTCCCGTATCGAATAATACAGTAACGTACTGATCATTAATAAGAAACACACCCGTCACCACTCTGGTTCATGTCATGCCTTTTCAACTTGAATACAAATGCCCTTCCATGCGGATTGTTTGGGTTCGCTGGAGTTTTTACTTTTGGTTCTGGACACTCGTTGCGAAAATGATTCTCATTTCCACACTGGTTGCAAACTGGTTTAGGTTTTACGGGTCCCTTACATTCTCTTGATAGGTGTCCATTCTTCTTGTAATTATAGCAAATCACTACCTTAAACTTACCATTATGGTGTCTTTTGCAAACATTGCACCAAGATTGACTTTCTGTCTATGGTCTCTTTTGTTGGACAATTCCCATGACATTCCTCATTGGACTTCTGTTTACCTTATTATGTTGATTTCTTCCGAATTCCCCCCCCCCCCAAAAAAAAGAATTGCTATTTTTCCAATTTCTTTTATCTCCAATCCTGAATGTGTCAATGATACATTCCTTATCATCTCATAAGTCAAACTGTTTGATAACGTCACTGAATCCTGAAAAGTCTTCGTCATTGCTGACTTAGCCATTCTATCTGTTGTACTAAAACCCAGACATATCTTCCTATACTTTTAGCTTTTGGCATCACTAGATTTGGCACTAATCTAGATAACTCATTATATCTATCTGTGTACTCTTGATGTGTAGCACCCTTCATTTCTATTGCTAAGAATTATGTTTCTATCCTTTCTATCTAATTATAAGGATAATATATCTCAATTACTAGGTTTCTAAATTCTTCTCAGCTTAACCTATTTATAACATCCCTTCCTTTAGTTTGACCTTCCACCTTCATTCATGAATGTACTTCTCCCTTCGGTGAATGTGAAGCAAACATGGCCTTGTAATTAACAACACACTTACTGAAATCTAACACTGACTCCATTTCTTCTAACCAACGCAACACTTGTACCGCTCCTCCTTTTCCATTAAAGTCTTGGGATTTTACAAGATATAAAAGTTTTATAAAAACACCCCTTTTTAGCTCTATCTATAATACTTCCTCATGGTGTTCTATTTAATTTTCATTTCATAATTCTTCATTTCTAAGTGGTACCTCCAACTTTAAGGTTCTGTTGGAGATTAGCTACTAGAGTAGGTATCGTCGCTTCTAATTGTTGGGTCACTATTTGAGAAATTTTTTCATTTTCATTTGCTGTTGTATTCACCAGCGGATTTTCTTCTCCTACTATGGTTTTTGGTCGTCCAACACGTGTTGTTCTTCGTACAAGTTGAGTATCTCTCCTTGGCGGCATATCTAACTACATATCAATTATACTAATATCACACACAATTTTTATTCAATTTACAGTATATGATTTTATAATCATAAGAAAGCATTTCATTACATTCTTATTTTACATAGTCACATAGTAGATTAGCGTTTCCTATAATCCTAATTTCCCTAAATCCAATTCCATATATGGTCAAGGTACTTTGTATGATAACCCTAAAAATTTAAGATTAAACAAGTTATATATAAGTAAAAATTCTGATTTATGATACTTATTATTTGACTAACCATTTTATGAACTATATGTATATATGTATGTGATATGTATGCATGCTTGCATGCATGCACAAATTTTACGTGTGCATGTATTCATATGTATAAGTTCTTGAAATCAAGTATTACATGATCAAGTATCTTAACTTTATGGCATCCAACATACACCAAATAAACCAAAATACAACCCAATCAAACCCCATAATACAAAGATATCATCAACGAAACTTAATATCAACACAAAAACCAATCAAACCTTTAACACCTAAACCTCAACATAAGCATAACCTAAGCTCTAAACTCAGTTCATTAGAACAATAAACAAACCCGATTAAACATACTAAACCTTAGTTAACCATGCATTTAATAACTTGATGACTCACATACTCCATTACTCGACACCTAGCATCACCAAGACATCAAGGATGTCTACAAATCCGCCACATAACACTCTAAAAAACCAACTAACCCAAGATACATTGCCAATTCACTACCTTAAGTCTAGAGCTAATCATGACTAACCCCTTTATATCTTTCACCTCTCGGTCGATGGAACACACCACAACCACATACCATATCGACCGCCACCATCTTCACTACTAACACCACCCCGTAAACCACAAGAAACTACCACCATCTCCACCCCACGCAGTTATTATTACCACCAAAACACCAACAACTTCAACCATTGGAGATTAAGCCTAAGGAGGATCATTCCAACTGGTTTATCAAGGAAAGAAGCTACCATCTCCTACACTTCACTATATCCCGTTATTAAAAATCAAGGTTTTAACTCTTAACTAACTAAGATTATAAGTTATAGGTTTTTAAACAACCACATATCAACCCTTTTGATTAGAACTTGAAAGTTTTTCACTAAACTTTACAAATCACTTCATCTTCATTCAAAAATCAATGAGAAGGTTTGAGAATCTGAAAAATATGATAAAACCATAAAGCTAAACGAAAAGATTGCAATAAAGGGTTGAAATTATGTGAAATGTTGGTAAATTCGATATACTACTTAAATGACTGTGATTGTAGGAATAAAATGGTGAATATGTTAGAAATAATAATGTGACATACGGTAAATTTCCGTTATCAAACTCCGTTAGTTCCGTTAAGTCTTGCATACACGTGTCGTAAACACACACTAGTTGTCGTTTAACGTTGGTGATCTAATAATAATTAATAATGTTACATTATTGATAATCTAACTGATTATGTGATTATTGTGTTATGTTTATGTGTTTGCATGTTTTAAATGTTAATTAGAAAATTAATCACGTAACGCGGAAACGTGCCTATTTATTCGTATGCCTTGTGTTTTTATAAAGATAAAATATAGAATGATTTTCATTAGTTTATATCTTTATATTATTAAGTTAAAAACACTTTACAAAGAGTTTAAAGTCTAGTTTTGATAAAATACAAATTACAAGGGTTTAAAGGGTAAATATGTAAATTAACTTAAACAAAACAACTCCAAACCCTAGCCTCCCACCCCATTCGGCCGCAAATCATCACCCTACACCTCTTCACTTCGAAATCAGCCAAGAACAAGCAAATCCTTGCGATTTTGATTTTGTTTCAAGCTATAAAACAAGTTAACAACATCAAAATCGTGTTCCTTGGCAAAAATTAAAGTTAGTTTTGGTGTTTTTATGGATTTCTGTTAGGGCCGAACCCTAATTCGATTTTGTATCTTCATGGGGTCAAATTTGATGTTGTTTGATGATGTTAGTATGTTAGTTGGATTGAATACATGTTGTTTAACGTTGATTATGCATGAATTGTATGTTTTTAGTGGATTGATCATGAACTTTGGTTATATGCAAACCGTAATTTGAAATTAGCATGATTATGTGAAGTTGATGATTGTTTGATGAATGTATGATGTTTTGTAGGTTGTATGAATGTTAGGATACGTTGATCTTGCAAGAAATTGATGAATTGAAGTTGGTGTTCATAGCTTACTAATAATAGTAACTTTATTTTGCATGTAATGTTGAATTATTGATGAATTGATGTTATGGATGTGTTCATGGTGATGATTAGATGTTAGATTGTTGTTGTGATCATTGAGAATTCAAGAACACGTGTTATAGTTCATACATTACTAAAGATAGTAACTTTTTAGGATATGAATTGATGAGTTATGATGTTTGGATGTTGTTGATCATGCTTAGATGTTGATATGAACTTGAATTGGTATATTATTAATGAATTCATGAATGCATAGGATGTTTGATAGATTTTGGGATGTGCTTTCCCAAAACGGAAACTTTATTTGCACAAAGTTTGAAGGATGATAGTTTGAACATGTTTGGGATGTTAGGAGCATGTTAGTAAGTTCATGGATGAATTCTAATGTGATAGAACATGTTAAATTAGTTGTATGGAATGCTTGGATAATCATGGGTGATGTTTGGACTTTGATGATCGTGTATGATGTTGATGTAGATTTGTAGTTAGGACATCATGTTTGGGACTGGAAATTGATTGTTGTGATGTTTGTTGAATGCAATGAACATGGTTAATGAATATGATTATGATCATCATACACGCGTGCGAATCTGAGGCCCCTACTTGGTAGGATTGGCAGGGTTTAGGATGTGAAGTCGTGAGTGGCCTCACATGACATGTGGTACGTGATTCGATCTTTGTGTGGTATATTGGTTGTTGTGTACTTAGGGTTTCACATGTTCTTTGTTTACATGTACTCATGTACTTATATGATCTAAGTAACCTCTGAAGGTTGTCTGTCCATTTTGTCTGTCAAGTAAAACTCTAAGTGTCTACCACGCATATCAGGTGAGTTCATGCCCCACTCCTTATTTAATCTCTTTTAGGGGAGATAACATACTGGTAAATCACAAACGCTTTATATATTCAAGTTGTGTATAATATTAATATAGTGTTGATATCATGGAAAAGTCCTCACACTTTCGAATTGTTAATATTGAATAGAGGGGAAATTTGGGTAGTACTACTGGGTCTGACGAGCCCCACCTGTGTGACTCGAGGTCAACTGGGTGCAATTTGTCCTATTGAAGATTGTCACGACCTGGTAAGTCCTGACAAGAGGCAACAACGTAACACAGTCGGCTTCAATTGTGAAATCACTATGAATTAATATTTATTGTTAATGGACTAGCTATCTGTTACAATGCACTACTTTTATATCTATGTTATTAAACTGTTTATGTTTAAATATCACTCTTGAACTCACCAACCATTGTGTTGACATTTTAGTATGCTATTCTCAGGTCATTAGCTTGCTTGCCATTAGGAGCACTACATGGTTTCACTTGCATTCTAAGAGTCGGTCTTCAAGACATTTTTATCATTTAATGTTTAATGTTTACTCTTTTGGGTTGGCGCATGTTTTGCCATAGTATACATTTTTAATTCTTTGGGTTGTTTTACAAAACGCTTCCACACAGTTTAAAGTTTATACTTTGGTTGATTTTATTTTAATTATGGCATATAGAGTCGTTCTGTGTAACTATTGACTGTGATCCTGGTTTGTTCACACGCCTCGCGGTAAAACTCCGCACGTGGATTTGAGGGTGTGATAGATTGGTATCAGATCCATTGGTTATAGGGAACTAGGTTGAATACACACTAGACTATAACCGCACACAGTTAATTACTTACCTGTGCCTTATTCTCATCTATTGTATACTCATTGGCATACACGTCACACTCTCTGCAGCATGGCATCGTCATCGACAGCTCCAGGTAAGCGACCTGAATCACCTTCATGATCTGAATCCCCACCTCCTGCACTTGTACCTGACAATGGATTCGATTGGCCCCGACTAGCTTATCCTCGAGAGGAGATTGACTGGGATCAACCTTTTGCATTGATGAAGTGTGACCCTCCACGAGACTGGAGTTTCTATCCTAGATTCGTTGATCATATTATGTTTAGGGAGCGCGTACCTGTCCCCAGGCCCAGGACTAGGAACAATGCTGACCAACCAATGCCTTCACTCCCACTGATGGTGCAGTCCAACAAGCAACTGATTGCTGCACTAGTGGCTGCACTGGACACTGAGCAACATCGAGTCAGGCGGCTCATGGTTGATGTCTATACACTGCAGCAAGAGGTGTACAAACTGATATATCAACTGGATGAACTCGAGGAACAACGCGGGAAGACCCTAAACGGGTGTCACCATATGCAAGATGGTCTCATGGCACTCCGAGGGTGCGTGACTGCTCGTGAACAGCTGGACACCGTAGCCGATAATAGGATTGCTATTTTAGAAGCTCAACTAGCGGCACTTCAGATTGCTATAACTCCTGCTCTTGCAGCAGACCCTGAGGATGAGGATCCCGAGGAGGGACCCGAGGAGGAGGAACGGTGGAGATGGAGGATGACAATGATGGGTCAGATGTTGTCGATTGATTTTCTTTATATGACTTAGACTACGTAGTGTTTTCTTTTTGAAATCTATGTGGGAAGGGTTGTTCCCAACACAAACGACAAACTTAAATTTTGACATTGATAAATACATTGTGACTCATTTATAATTTATTTACTTTGGTTATTATTTTTGTATGAATGTTGTGGTTGTGATGATTCATTATTTCTTTTATATACTATTACTGTGCTTTAATGAGATAAATGTGTTTGATGTTACTCATTATTTATTTGTGAATGTAAAGTGAAAAGAATGGACGCTCGTGGACGTGGACGTGGACGTGGTCGTGGACGCGGACGTGGACGTGGCACCGGCGAACAGGGCGGTGGTGCTATTAACATGACCCCCGCAGAATTAGATAATCTAACTAATGAGCATGTTCAGGCGGTAGTGGCTACTGACCACGCGGGTCAGCCAGCAGGTAAACAATGATAGAAAGACAAATCTGATATCCTACATAACTGTATGGGATGTCTGATTAATGTGTGTTGTGTTAAAACAGGACCACCAGTGTGTACCTACTAGTCCTTTATGGACTGTAAACACACACCTACAGCGGTATAGAGGGTGCTGTAGGGCTTGTACGATGGTTCGAGAAGACTGAGTCTGTCTTCTCCAAATGTAAATGTCCACCTACGGATCAAGTGAAGTATGCCACCGGGACTTTGGAGGGTGATGCTCTGTCTTGGTGGAACGCGCAAGTCCAGATGCTAGGACAAGCGATGGCAAATGGACTTCCATGGGATGAGTTTAAAACAATGATGACTGAGGAGTACTGTCCTCACAATGAAGTGCAGAAGTTAGAGATGGAGTTCTGGCAATTGAAGATGCAGGGCTGGAAATCAAGGCCTACACCACTGGAAACCATGAACTAGCAACTTTGTGCCCGGAATGGAGAATGAGGTGCATAAAAGGGTAGAGCATTACATAAGGGGATTAGTACCCGAAATCCAAGTATGGTAACTGCTTCCAATCCAACCACCATTCAGCTAGCTCATAAGTTAACTGACCAAGCCGTGGAGCAAGGACGTCTACCCAAACAGGGAGTTGTGGCGAGCATGCTCGAAAACAAAAGAAAATGGGATAATGCCAACAACACCAAAGCAACATCATCTTCTAGCGGTCAACCTCAACCTCAACAGCAACAACAGCCAGTTCAGCAGCAACGAAGGTTCGAAAATAGCCGCAACTTCAACCAAACGCTGCAAATAATCAAGGACCCAGTGGTTATGGTGGTAGACATCTGAAGTGCACTCGGTGTAATTACCATCATGTGGGAAGGTGTGATAACTTCAAGTGTCAACGCTGTGGAAAAACTGGACACGCTGCTAAGGATTGTCGTGGTGAACTGGTAAGGAGGCCACAACAACCTCAAGAAACTCCAAAAGGTTGTTTTGAATCTGGAAAAGAAGGGCATTACAGGCGAAACTGCCCACAACTAAGGAGAAATGGTAATGGCAACAACAACAACAACAACAACGGTAATAACAACAACAGAGGTAATGGTTCTGGTAATGGCGGCAATAAAGAGGGAGCCAAGGGGAGAGCCTTCATCATTGGCTCAGGTGAGGCTCTAAATGATCCCACAACTGTTACGGTAGATTCTATGTTAATGGTTGTTTTGCTACGGTACTATTTGATACTGGAGCCGATAGGAGTTTCGTGTCCTTGAAGTTCTGTAGTCTTTTAAATGATATACCCTCTGCTTTAGAATCTAAATACACTGTGGAATTAGCCAACAGTAAACATATCCATGTAACGCATATCCTTAAAGACTAAGATAGAACTTGTTGTTCATACTTTCGCTATAGATCTTTGCCTATCATGCTGGGGGTTTTGATGTTGTGATAGGCATGGATTGGCTCTCTAGCAAGCAAGCGGAAGTCATATGTCATGAGAAGATCATACGAATCCCTGTTGGTGACAAAATCCTTACCGTCAGAGGTGATAGGAGTGGTGCTGTGATAGGCATCATCTCATACATGAAAGCTCAAAAGTTATTACGAAAGGGTCATGTGGCTATTCTAGCACTCGTAACCGATAAGCAGGCAGAAGAAAGGAGAATGGAGGATATTCCCTTAGTGCGCAATTTTCCAGAGGTGTTTCCAGAGGATCTTCCTGGATTACCACCTCACCGCCAAGTGGAATTCCAGATTGAGTTGACTCCCGGCGCAGCTCCGATTGCTAGGGCACCTTATCGATTAGCACCAAAAGAGCTACAGAGTTGTCATCACAACTTCAGGAGCTTTTAGATAAGGGCTTTATTCGACCTAGCACATCACCTTGGGGAGCTCCTGTTCTTTTTGTTAAGAAGAAGGATGGCACATTCTGGATGTGCATCGATTATAGAGAGAACAAAGTAGTATAGTCAAGAACCGATACCCTTTACCTCTATCGACGACTTGTTCGATCAGCTTCAAGGATCAAGCTATTATTCGAAGATTGACTTGAGATCTGGTTATCATCAACTTAGAGTTCGAGAAGAAGACATTCCCAAGACTGCGTTTCATACTCGTTATGGTCATTATGAGTTCTTGGTCATGCCTTTTGGGTTGACTAATGCACCTGCTGTGTTCATGGACCTCATGAACGCGTGTGCAAAACCTATCTTGATCAGTTGTCATTGTGTTTATCGATGATATACTGATATATTCTAGACCAAGGAGGAGCATGAAGAGCACTTACGAATGATCTTGGAACTATTGAAAAATGAGCAGCTGTATGCCAAATTCTCAAAGTGTGACTTTTGGATAAGAGAAGTGCAATTTCTAGGTCATATTGTTAATGAGAAAGGGATACATGGATCCTGCCAAAATTGAGGCGATAAAGAATTGGACTACACCCAAAACGCCGAGTGAGATAAGACAATTTCTGGGATTAGCAGGATATTACCGATGATTCATAGAAGGATTTTCTAAGATCGCACAACCTCTCACTGCCTTGACCCACAAAGGAACGACATACAAATGGAGTGAGAGTCAAGAATCAGCTTTCCAATTGTTAAAACAAAAACTCTGTACTACCCCGATATTAGCATTACCAGAGGGAACAGATGACTGTGTGTATTGTGATGCATCCATTCAAGGATTGGGTTGTGTCTTGATGCAACAAGATAAGGTGATAGCCTACGCCTCGAGACAACTAAAGGTTCATGAGAAGAACTATACCACCCATGACTTAGAATTGGGTGCAGTGGTTTTTGCCTTAAAGATCTGGAGACATTACTTGTACGGTACCAAGTGCACTATCTACACCGATCACAAGAGTCTTCAACATATCTTCGAGCAAAAAGAGTTGAATATGAGGCAACGACATTGGGTGGAACTACTAAATGACTATGATTGCACTATTAAGTATCATCCGGGAAAGGCAAACGTAGTTGCCGATGCCCTAAGCAGGAAGGAAACAGCTAAACCCCGACGGGTGCAAGCTTTACAGCTTACTATTAGTACCCAACTACCCAAACAAGTTAAGGAGGCGCAGATAGAAGCTTTAAAAGCAGAAAATGTTGGTGCTGAGTCATTAAGGGGAATGGATAAACAGTGGTGGTGAATGAGGATGGAATTCGGTATTTCATGGATAGACTTTGGGTGCCTGTTTATGGAAATCTGAGAGATTTAGTTATGAGTGAGGCTCACAAATCTAGGTATTCTATACACGCTGGATCCGACAAGATGTATCATGACCTAAAGGCGCACTACTGGTGGCCTAACATGAAAGCGGATGTAGCTACGTATGTGAGCAAGTGTTTGACCTGCTCGAAAGTAAAAGTGGAATATCAAAAACCATCCGGACTGTTACAACAACCTGAGATACCAATGTGGAAATGGGAACAGATCTCCATGGATTTTATACTAAGTTACCCCGGACTAGTACTGGTTGTGACATGATATGGGTTATTGTGGATCGATTGAAAAAGTCTGCTCACTTCCTTGCAATTAAGGAAACTGACAAGATGGAGAAATTAACCCGACTGTACCTTAAAGAGATCATTTCGAGACACGGTGTACCGATCTCAATTATTTCCGACCGCGACGCTCGTTTCACGTCACATTTCTGGCAATCATTGTAGAAATCTTTGGGTACACGATTAGATATGAGTACTGCTTATCATCCACAGACGGATGGCCAGAGTGAGCGTGCCATACAGACGTTGGAGGATATGCTACGTGCTTGTGTGATTGACTTCGGGAATAACTAGGAAATTCACCTGCCATTGGTGGAGTTTTCTTATAACAACTGTTATCATACTAGCATACAGGCAGCACCTTTCGAGGTGCTGTATGGGAAAAAATTTTGATCGCCAGTTTGCTGGGCAGAAATCGGTGATAGTCAGGTCCCGAGTTAATTCATGAGACAACCGAGAAGATTGTGCAGATACGAAACCGTATGGCTGCAGCGCGAGACAGACAAAAGAGTTATGCTAATAAGAGATGGAAACCTTTAGAGTTCCAGATTGGTGACAAGGTTTTGTTGAAAGTCTCACCATGGAAAGGCGTAGTTCGGTTTGGTAAGCGAGGGAAACTAAATCCGAGGTACGTTGGACCATTTGAAATAGTGAAAAGAATAGGTCCAGTGGCCTATCGACTAGCCTTACCTGATTCGCTAAGTGGAATCCATGATGTATTTCACGTGTCAAACCTGAAGAAGTGCATAACTGATGAAACAATGGTCGTACCACTAGAAGAAGTTCAAGTGGATGAACAATTGCGTTTTATCGAAGAACCAGTCGAGGTGATGGACCGTGAGGTGAAAACACTTAAGCAAAGCAAGATACCCATTGTCAAAATCCGTTGGAATTCGCGACGTGGACCAAAATGCACATGGGAACGAGAAGATCAAATGAAGCTTAAGTACCCTCAACTATTCGAAAAGGCGATGCCAGCAGACAAAGGTATTGATTTAAATTTCGGGACGAAATTTCTTTCAACATGGGATGATATGACAACTCATCCAAAACTCACTCGATTTCGATTTCTGTGTGCCAATGCAGTAGACCAGTGATGGAACACTCTCACCATGTAACGCAATTTTGGGACGAAAATTCATTCAACATGGGGATAATGTGACATCCGGTAAATTCCGTTATCAAACTCCGTTAGTTCCGTTAAGTCTTGCATACACGTGTCGTAAACACACACTAGTTGTCGTTTAACTTTGGTGACCTAATAATAATTAATAATGTTACATTATTGATAATCTAACTGATTATGTGATTATTGTGTTATGTTTATGTGTTTGCATGTTTTAAATGTTAATTAGAAAATTAATCGCGTAACGCGGAAACGTGCCTATTTATTCGTATGCCTTGTGTTTTTATAAAGATAAAATATATAATGATTTTCATTAGTTTATATCTTTATATTATTAAGTTAAAAACACTTTACAAAGAGTTTAACGTCTAATTTTGATAAAATACAAATTACAAGGGTTTAAAGGGTAAATATGTAAATTAACTTAAACAAAACAACTCCAAACCCTAGCCTCCCACCCCATTCGGCCGCAAATCATCACCTACACCTCTTCAATTCGAAATCAGCCAAGAACAAGCAAATCCTTGTGATTTTGATTCTGTTTCAAGCTATAAAACAAGTTAACAACATCAAAATCGTGTTCCTTGGCAAGAATTAAGGTTAGTTTTGGTATTTTATGGATTTCTTGTTAGGGCCGAACCCTAATTCAATTTTGTATCTTCATGGGGTTGAATTTGATGTTGTTTGATGATGTTAGTATGTTAGTTGGATTGAATACATGTTGTTTAACGTTGATTATGCATGAATTGTATGTTTTTAGTGGATTGATCATGAACTTTGGTTTTATGCAAACCGTAATTCGGAATTAGCATGATTATGTGAAGTTGATGATTGTTTGATGAATGTATGATGATTTGTAGGTTGTATGAATGTTAGGATACGTTGATCTTGCAAGAAATTGATGAATTGAAGTTGGTGTTCATAGCTTACTAATAATAGTAACTTTATTTTGCATGTAATGTTGAATTATTGATGAATTGATGTTATGGATGTGTTCATGGTGATGATTAGATGTTAGATTGTTGTTGTGATCATTCGGAATTCAAGAACACATGTTATAGTTCATACATTACTAAGATAGTAAGTTCTTAGGATATGAATTGATGAGTTATGATGTTTGGATGTTGTTGATCATGCTTAGATGTTGATATGAACTTGAATTGGTATATTATTAATGAATTCATGAATGCATTGGATGTTTGATAGATTTTGGGATGTGCTTCCTAAAACGGAAACTTTATTTGCACAAAGTTTGAAGGATGATAGTTTGAACATGTTAGTAAGTTCATGGATAATTCTAATGTGATAGAACATGTTAAATTAGTTGTATGGGATGCTTGGATAATCATGGGTGATGTTTGGACTTTGATGATCATGTATGATCTTGATGTAGATTAGTAGTTGGACATCATGTTTGGGACTGGAAATTGATTGTTGTGATGTTTGTTGAATGCAATGAACATGGTTAATGAATATGATTATGATCATCATACACGCGTGCGAATCTGAGGCCCCTACTTGGTAGGATTGGTAGGGTTTAGGATGTGAAGTCGTGAGTGGTTTCACATGGCATATGGTGCGTGATTTGATCTTTGTGTGGTATATTGGTTGTTGTGTACTTAGGGTTTCACATGTTCTTTTTTTACATGTACTCATGTACTTATATGATCTAGGTAACCTCTAAAGGTTGTCTGTCCATTCTGTCTGTCAAGTAAAACTCTAAGTGTCTATCACGCATATCAGGTGAGTTCATGCCCCACTCCTTATTTAATCTCTTTTAGGGGAGATAGCATACTGGTAAATCACAAACACTTTATATATTCAAGTTGTGTATAATATTAATATAGTGTTGATATCATGAAAAATTCCTCACACTTTCGAATTGTTAATATTGAATAGCAGGGAAATTTGGGTAGTACTACTGTCTGACGAGCCCCACCTGTGTGACTCGAGGTCAACTGGGTGCAATTTGTCCTATTGAACATTGTCACGACCTGTTAAGTCGTGACAGGAGGCAACAACGTAACACAGTCAGCTTCAATTGCGAAATGACTATGAATTAATATTTATTGTTAATGGAGTAGCTATCTGTTACAATGCACTACTTTTGTATCGATGTTATTAAACTGTTTATGTTTGAATATCACTCTTGAACTCACCAACCATTGTGTTGACATTTTAGTATGATATTCTCAGGCCATTAGCTTGCTTGCCATTAGGAGCACTACATGGTTTCACTTGCATTCTAGGACTCAGTCTTCAAGACATTTTTATCATTTTACGGTTAATGTTTATTCTTTTGGGTTGGCGCATGTTTTGCCATAATATACATTTTTAATTCTTTGGATTGTTTTACAAAACGTTTCCGCACAGTTTAAAGTTTATACTTGGTTGATTTTATTTTAATTATGGCATATAGAGTCGTTCTGTGTAACTATTGACTGTGATCCTGGTTTGTTCACACACCTCGCGGTAAAACTCTGCACGTGGATTTTGGAGGGTGTGACAAATAAGGATTGATATTCTGCAAATTTTGACACAGTTGCCGTAGGTATAATTATTTATATGAATGTTTGAATAATTGAGAGAAAATAACCAACTGGGAGAACTGAACCCGGTGAAAGGCTGGAAAAATTATGTGATTAATCTTATATTTTATGGGACCTATATATTCATTTTCAGAACCTAACTCGAAATTTTGCTCAAATTACACATTTTAGAAGAATCTGTAAATAAAAAATCAGGAAAAATACTTAAACAAATAGATAAATCATGAAAAATGTATGCAAAGTATTATAGTTATATTGGAATGGTTCATAGGAAATCAAGAATTTTTGGACATATTCTGTTATCTTTAACCAATTTTGACAGAATGCTAAAAATTATTGAAAATAGTTGTATGATGATTTAGCCCCTCAGGTAATTATGGGAATATATATATATATATATATATATATATATATATATATATATATATATATATTGATATGTAAATCCGATAAACTTTGGTGAACTGTGGAAACCCTTGAGTATTTTTGTTAGTTTATTAAAATATTATAAAAATTCGAGAAAATAAGCTGAAAATAATTAATATATGAAATTTTGACATATTTTATCCACTTTTTGGATATATTTACTCTAAAATTTTCATTATATATATCTAATTATAGCTTTTGTATTGATTTACATAATCTGAGATGCTAAAATTTTAAAGAAATATTAATTGTTTATTAATGTTTTTATAGGAAATCCACTAGAGTAAAGGTGAGACTCATAGCTCCATTTTTGGTAACTAAAAGTTTTTGGGGAAAAAGCATACTGTTATAGGTAGCGCTACTTAGGAACTTATTTCCTGCACCAACATGATGAGTGTTGTGATGCTATATTACCTGATTTTGTGATTTATGTTTGTGATAGTTATGAATCACTTATGTTATAAGCATATTTGGTTGTAATCTTATTTATATTGCATCAGTATATGCATTGTGTTCAAAAATTAAACCTGTGATCTCACCAACTATTTGACTGTTTGAGTTTGTTTTTTCAGGAAATCATCATGTCTAAAAGCATAATATTCTCTTTTGATGTATATAATGGTTGGGGAGAAATCATGGGGAAAGTTTGTGTGAATTCGAGTGTTAACCTCTACGATCTCAGTGTATCGGTGGACACTCATTTCCATCGTCTCTGAAGATGTAGCAGTTAGATATTATGTTTATAATAGGATTATATTATGTCAAATTTTGACTACTTATGATATGATGTAATCCTAACTTTAAATTATCTATGTGATATATATATATGTTATTACGTGTTCTAATGTGTTAAATTATTAATTCTTTTTTATCAATGTGTTCTGAACAAGCGAGTCACATCCAACGCATTTCACGCTTCCACCGGGATATGACAGGTTGGTATCAGAGCCATTGGTTATAGAGGATTAGGTACTATAAAGATACCTACACTATAACCATAAGTTCAAATTATCATAAATAATGTCTGATAAATACATATATACATGGTATGACTATATGTGAATTTTATGATTACATGTAGTACATTTAAAGTATAGACATATAGAATATTAATGAAAATATGTGACTAACCATTTTGCCAAAAATTTATGAAGAAATTTTTACAGCAATGAGTTCTGACAATTACCATAGTGAGACGAGCCTACTGAATGCTCAGACCATAGCAATTTTAAGGAAATAACACCTGAACCAGAATCGCAACAAGTTATGGAAACACTCAAATTGAAATTTAGAATAACTTTAAACCAAATTTTATGTCTGACGTGCACCAGTAAACATTGGGGGATAGGAAAAAGATATGACGTGGAGACAGATTATTGGCTAAGCAAGATAAAGACATAGGAATACAAATTCTGATTCTTCCAAGGATGAAGAAAAAGAAACTAAAAGACAGAAGTTGAATGAGGATCAACAAAGACAACCACAAACCCTTATAAAGCTTAAGAAAATCAATAGGGAATCCGGAAAATCTAGAAGGATGGTAAAGAATTAAAGGACACGAAGAAAAATCTTACAAAGATATGGGACTAGGTTCATGGAAATTAGAATTACTCTCTAAAATTTTAACATATCAAACCCTTAGAAAATAAGAACTAACATATATATATAGATATATATCTATATATATATATATATAGTGATACATTATATCCCTAGATCATGATATGAAATGTAATAGATCTTGTTTATCTCATTCTGGTGTAATTTGATATGATTAATGAAATGATATTGGTTGATTGTGATTGTAATGATTAATATTTCATTAATGAGTTGATATAAAATTGGTTAATTAGGTTAGTGATTGTTGAATGTTACATATAATGTTTACTAATTAATACATTCAAACTTAACATAATGAAGTTCTCATGCGAATGGCCCATGCGAATGGACCATAAGCATGAACAACTTCATACGAATGACTCAGTCGCACGACTGAACCGGGTGACTGGATTAGTCGTATGATTGACACATAAGATTGGCTCAGTCGCACGACTGAACACTCAGTCGTGCGGATGAATCAACCGCATGGTTCAATCGCACGACTGAACCATACTAATGGTTCAGTCGCACGATTGAATAATACCAACCTATAAATACAACCCAATTCGTGAAAAATAGCGGACTCTCGATTAATTATGATTCCAGACGTACCCTAGCCGTCCAGAAGCCTCCCAATTCGTTCTCCAAGTTCATAGAACACATTAGATCGATTCTCAATCGATTCTAACATTAGTTTCAATCTTGATTGATTCTTCGTGTGTTCTCACTGATTGGATCGCCAATCAAATAGGATTCCGCACTATTTGATCTGGTTTACACGCTAATCTCTAGGTATTTCATTCAAATACCAGGTCCTAACAAGTGATATCAGAGCTTGGCTCTGATACGTGTGATTCAATCAAGATTGATAAAGAGTTTGTGTGTTTGCACTAAAAACGCAATCTTTTGTGTCAAAAGTGATCTTGGACTTCCCTGCTCATCAAAGTTTGGTTTCTACGGACTTAGGCGATTAGACCTTGCGAAATTTCGAATTTTTATGGCTAAAACACGTTTAACCTAGAAATTTTCACAAAACAGCAGCTTCAGTCGCACGAGTGAGCCATTCGCACGAATGGACCTCATTCGCATTGCTCAGACGCACGATTGGACATAGTCGCATCTCCATTCGTACGAATAAACCTTTCGGGCATACTGTTCATACGCATCAGATTCATTCGCACGACTGAGCTAATCACTTAGTTCAGCCGCACGATTGAACGAGTCGTAGAGTTCATACGCACGACTACTCCATTCGCACCCTTCAGTCGCCCCAGTGACAATTGTTTTATTAGACTTAAAGTTATTCGCAATGGAAGATCAAATGTCAGCCTTTACTGCTAGGAAGGACTCTAGGATCCAGAACCTGCTGTTACTTGAGAGTGAGGTGGGTAATCATAATAAACCACCAAAGCTTTTAACGTTAGATGAGTTTCCCCACTGGAAACAACGTTTTGAGATCTACCTCAATGGAGTGGATCCGAATCTGTGGGAAGCCATCGAGATTGGATATAGTACGCCGGTGGGAGCCGATGGAGTAAAGCTAACCTTAGGAGGGATGACAGACGCGCAGAAAGTCAAATATAATGCAGAGAAGAGGGTTTATGCATTGATTACACAGTCTATCCCTAAAGACATATTCCACCAGTACCCAGAGAATAAGCAGTCTAAGAAACTATGGGATGAGCTAGAAAAGAGGTACCGGGAATGCTTCGTTGAAGGCAATCAAGGCTAAGGAGTTAAAGAAGGAATTCGATAACTTCTCATCGATGGGAAACGAGAGTTTGGACGATGTTATAGATAGATTCTACCATCTGATGAGTGAACTGCATACACATGGGGTGGCTACTACCATGGAAGAGAAAGTTACTAATTTTGCAGACGGATTGCCTGAAAAATGGGCTTCATTCGTGTCTAATCTTAGACAGAATGGAATGCTAGCAAAACTTGATATTAATGTCTTCATTCTTAAGTTGCGAGAAGAATCACTTAGGATGAAGTACAGAGCTCAGAAGTCTACATACAATCAAAATCCAGCTTTATACAATGCCACGCCTCAAGCTAAGACATCTGGAGCACCTCTCCAGACTGCATTTGTGTCTAGCTCATCGGGTCCTACACATGCACCTCCTTCAGGATCAGACAAGTCGGGACTTTCTTCTTCCCACTATATTGGATCGAAGCAAGTGCTACTAAACTGAAGGAGAATCTCGGGAATGTGACTGTGGAAGTAGCTCGAGAACACATGGATCTATTGGCCGCAATGGTCCATTCTTATGATGAACTTGTTGCTGGAAAGATTGGAAACTGCCATCTGGCAGACGAGGACTACGAGCAGGTGGACGAAATGGAGCTTGAGAGAATGGATATAATGTGGGCTTTAGCTAGTGCTGTCTGGAGGGCAAAGAAGTTTGTAAAACAAACCGGATAGAACTTAGTAGCGACTAAGGATACCACATTCGGCTTTGACAAGAGCAAAGTGACCTGCTTCAACTATGGAGAGAAGGGGCACTTCAAAAAAGAATGTGTCAAGCCTAAGACGGGTAACGGGACCCGTTCTCATCCTTCACTCTTCAAGACAAGCAAACTACCAGTTCTACTTCATCAAGTAAGGACTCAAAAGCCTTGACTGCTCATGATGATGAAGGACAGGATTGGAGCTTTAGGTTTGTCTCACAGGGGAATCAAACATTGCAAGTGTAGAAGATATTGACAGTGATTCCGCTAGTGAAGGAGATCTAGCAGTTGAGATAGCGATGTCACATAGTGAAGAAGCAACTGCAACCGAGATCAGTTACAAGCCAAAAGGAGACTACCTGTCAGAGACAGAAAAGACAGAAGCACCAGAACCAGAGACATCTGATGCTGCATTATGGCAAACGCTTCTGAATCAACTCAGGTAAGTACTACTGACACAATGTTTAATAATCATGCTTGTTCTGATTGTGATACCTTTAGGAATAGCATAGATGGTAAATTGCTAGGTTATTAGATCATAATGATAACTTAGTAAAAGATTTGCAACTATGCACTGAGGCTAATAGGGTATTAAAACAAAATGAGCATAGTTATAAAGAAAAGATAGACCTTTTGGTAAACAGCTTAGGGAAACCGAAGTAGTTGCCTTTAACCAAGCTAATGACATTAGGTATTATCTAAACTCCCTAGAAGACACTAAGAAGCAAAAGACAGTTCTAGAAGTAGAAGCAAATTCATTAAAATAGAAACTGCATAGTTGGACTAGTTCTTCACACAGTCCAACACTTAGTGAGAGAAAGGAACAACGGGGAGGGATTGGGTTATAAAGTGGTTCCACCACCACCTGAGACTTTAATGAACACTAAGACTAGACCAATAAATAGTAATCCCATCAAGGATCATGTAGTGTCTACTCCTCTTGTTAGTGATCCAGATTCCTTATGTTCATCTATTGACTCTTGAAACAAACAAAAGGAGGCCACTTCAAAGGCAAAGGGTAAATTGCTTAGTGTTAATCTGGAAAAGGAATTTGAAAAGGTTAACTTAAAGTCAGGGTCAAACAGAGTCAAATCAGAACCTAAAAGGGCTTCTAAGGATAATCTTTCACATACTTCAAGTCAAAAACCAATTAACCAAAAAGAAAAGGATGTTAAATAGGTTAAAACAGTTAACTTTGTTAAACCAGTGAAAACATCAAAAGAACCAGAGTCAAAACCTAAAGTGAGTGATGTTACTAGAGTGTCACACACGTCTCCACAAAGAAAGTTTAATCATAAAGTTGATAGCAGGGCGTGCTACAACTGTGGAGAATGTGGACACATTGCTTCCTATTGTCCTTATTATTAGACACCTAGGAAGAAAATTGAACTTCAGGACTCAAAACCTAGGTCTTCTAAGAGGAGCTCTTTAACTCCACCTAGAAGAACTAGTGAACAGAAAGTTCAACCCGTTAGCCAGTCGACTGTTTATCACAAACAGACATTGCACAAATCTGGCTTATGGAAAGAGAAGTCAACCTCTGTGTCTGATAATGATGACAAGAAGGAACCTGAGCTACCCTCACCTTCTAAGGGTCAATGGGTTAAATTTCTGATGTGTGATGCCTCTAGGAAACCTAAGCCAGTAAAGGCTTGGGTTCCTAACCTAAACTAATCCTTTATATTGTATGTGCAGGGTGTTCGCTACAGTGTTGAAACTAACACGTGGATTGTAGACAGCGGAGCATCTAGGCACATGACAGGAAACAGGGCTCTTTTATCAAATGTAAGGCAAATAAAAGGAGGGCATGTCTTGTTTGCTGGAAACAAGGGAGGCTATATCACAGCTCAGGGAGAAGTTGGAAATCAGAAAGTTAAGTTTGATAGGGTGAACTACGTCCAGCAACTTCAAAACAACTTACTTTCTGTTTCCCAATATGTGATAAGGGATTTAAAGTCATCTTCGACAACAAGAAGTGTTACGTACTAAAGAAAGACTACGTGATCCCAGAGGACCAAGTTTTGATGACTGCTTCAAGATATAAAGATCTTTATGTCTTGGATTGTCAACAGCTTCTACAATGGATCATGAGGTTTAGTGTTTTCTATCTAAAGCTACTGAAAAGGATTCCATCTCCTGGCATAGGAGAATGGGACACATTAGTCAAAGGAAGATGAATCACTTGATTCAGAGGGATCTGGTGAGAGGAGTTAATGTCAAGAACTTTTAGCTTCCTGACTTTTGTGTAGCTTGCAAGAAAGGCAAACAGACAAAGAAGTCTCATATGGAAAAGAACGTTAATTCAATAGAACTTCTCTTGAACTTCTTCACATGGATCTTTTGGTCCAGTCAGTACAAAGAGCATTGCAGGCGAATTGTACTATTTTGTGGTCACCGATGACTACTCAAGGTTCACTTGGGTAATGTTTTTGAAATTCAAATCAGAAACATTTGAATCATTCAAGGAGTTGGTAACCACACTGGAATCTCTCTACAAGCTGAAAGTTAGACAAGTATGCTCAGACAACGCAACGGAATTCAAGAACTAGTGGATGGAGGCATACTGCAAGGAAAAGGGAATTGTGCATCAATTCACTTCTGCCTACACACCTCAGATGAATGGCGTTGCTGAGAGAAAGAACAGAAGCTTGATAGAGACAGCACGAACTATGCTGGCAGACTCGAAACTGCCTATCCAATTCTGGAATGAGGCAGTGGCGAATGCTTGCTATACACTGAATCGAGTCCTGATAGTCAAGCGCCACGGAAAAAAACATGTTACGAGCTACTACAAAGATGCAAACCGAACTTGGAGTATCTCGAACCATTTGGGGCACCGTGCACACTTCTGAAGAAGACACAAGAGGGTAAATTCAGCGAGAAGGCAGATGAAGGCATCTTTCTAGGATACAACATACCGAACAAGCGAGTTTACAACAAATCAACGGGTCTAGTAGAAGTGTGGTGTAATGTTGACGTTCAGCGATTTACCACACCACCTACTGGCAAAGGACACGCTTACTTCTTCGACTATGATGGATTCTTCAAGTCGTTCAACATTCCTCTCTCTCCCTCGGATGACGAGTTAGCTACACGAATGATGTATGATAGCTTGAATCCACCAGCATCTAGCTCACAGGGAGAATCATCTACTCAGTCAAGGGGAGTAGTCGACGACCGTGACTTCTCCTCTGAAGATGAAGCTGAAAAAGATAACCAGAACAGTCATGAGGAACAGGTTCCAGTTCCTAAAAGCCCACAAGCATCTATCAGTGATGCACCTTCGACTTCAAAGCCTAAAACTCCAACCACCTCAGATGCAGATCCAAATGTTCATAATCTTGGCTCTGAGGTAGTTGTTCCTACTACTCCAGGATCACGACTAAACGTCTATCATCCCCTAAACAATGTCATTGGGGATGTCAGATCGGGAGTGCAAACCCAAAATCAGCTATACTTAGTTGATTATGCCTCAGTTATGGAAAAGGGATATATTCATGATGGTGCTTATCGGTGTTTTGTCTCCCAGTTTGAGCCAAAATACGTCAGTGAGGCACTAAATGATGAGGCGTGGGTGAGTGCCATGCAAGAAGAACTTCTTCAGTTCAAGAAGTTAGATGT
Source organism: Flaveria trinervia (assembly GCA_025506515.1). NCBI lineage: Eukaryota > Viridiplantae > Streptophyta > Magnoliopsida > Asterales > Asteraceae > Flaveria > Flaveria trinervia. The sequence continues at coordinate 23,935,633 of CM046450.1, read as the reverse complement.
ATGGACTCTGGTGATAGACCTAAAGGTGCTAAGGTCATTGGCACCAAATGGGTTTTAAAATGCAAGAAAGATGACCAAGGGGTCATTATCAGGAACAAAGCTCGACTGGTGGTTCAGGGTTTTCGCCAAGTCGAGGGAATTGATTACAATGAGGGTTTGCACCCGTGGCAAGGATGGAAGCCATTCGTATCTTCCTTGCCTATGCATCGTACATGAAGATTAAAGTCTATCAATTGGATGTGAAGAGTGCATTTCTTCATGGGGAAATCAGAGAACAAATATGTCAGTCAACCCGAGGGATTGAAGATCCTTATCATCGGGATAGAGTCTACAAGCTCGACAAGGCTTTATACGGGCTTCATCAAGCTCCAAGAGCTTGGTATGAGAAACTCTCAACTCATCTTGTGAAAACGGCTTTCGCAGGGGAGTCATTGACTGCATGCTGTTCATTAAAGAAAAAGATGGCGACCTACTGCTCGTACAAATCTATGTTGATGACATAATTTTCGGTTCAAAGAACGAAGAGTTATGCAAAGAGTTTGAAGCAGTTATGAAGAAAGAGTTTGAGATGAGTGCTATGGGGGAGATGAAGTTCTTCTCGGGCTACAGGTGGATCAAACACCAAATGGGATCTTTCTACATCAGACCAAGTACGTAGGAGACATTCTCAATCGCTTTGACATGGAGAACGCATCTGCTGCCAGTACTCCACTTGCTACGAATCACGACATAGCACCTGATGAAAATGGAGATCTTGTAGATGCCACGATGTACCGAGGAATGATTGGATCCCTCATGTATCTCACTGCCTCAAGACCTGATATCATGTATGCGACATGTTTATGTTCTAGATATCAGGCTAAACCCAAGGTCAATCATCTGATCGGGGTCAAAAGGATTTTTCGCTATCTAAAGGGTACACCCACACTTGGGTTGTGGTATCCTCATGATGATGATTTTGAGCTCACGGCGTATAGTGAATCGGATTACAGAGGCTGCAAGATGAACTATAAGTCTACATCAGCAGGGTGTCAATTCTTTGGGAGAAGATTAATTACCTGGCAGTGTAAGAAGCAGACATCGGTTGCATTGTCAACCTGTGAAGCCGAATATGTTGCTGCTGCAAGTTGCTGTTCACAAATCATCTGGATTCAACAGCAAATGCGGGATTACGGTTTAACATTCTATTCTACTCCTATTTTTGTAGATAACTCTGCTGCAATTGCAGTAACTAAAAATCCGGTCCAACATCCTAAGACCAAACATATCGGTATTAAATATCATTTCATAAGAGATTGTTTTGAAAAGAACTTAATTGATGTGGTAAAAATTAATACTGATTTTCAACGTGCTGACCTCTATACTAAAGCCTTTGATAAACCAAGTTTTCAATATTTGCTAGAGGTCAACGGCGTTAAAAAGAAAAGTGAGGTTATTCCTAATGATGATCATGTGTAGTCCGATGTAGCTTAGTTAATTCTTCATTTTATTTGAGTTTATTGGTTAAATTAGTCTGTTTAAAATTAAATTTATGTTATTCTGCTGTTTATTAAAATCCTAAAATAATGAAATCAGTTATGATTTTAGTATTTTAGGGGGAGAATAAGTCAATAAGCAACATTAAAAAAACGGGAGAAGGAGTGGAAAGCTGATATAAGGTAGATCGTATCTGTGATACCGATTCAAACCCTTTGGAATATGATAGTACACAGGAACAAATCAAGAGGGACTTTGAAATTTTAATTTAGAAAAGGTGCAAAAATTCAAAGTATAAGTCTGTGTAGTCTAAGCAATATAAAAGGGAAGATGATAGAAAAACTAGTAACTCTTAAGGTAACACAATGAGAGTAGACCTAGAGGTGGCTAGACCACAATTGATATGTCGGTAGATTCAACACAATAGATGATTAGACCTGACTGGTGATCTCAAGATCAAACTAAGTGGTTCAACTGACTGTGGGCTCCCATCTTATCGCTGGTTAACACAATCAACAATTTCCAATAAGGGGTAATGAGCATGTAAATGGCCACAATGTGTGCGGATGACCATAAATAGAGCAAAGCACCAGAAAAAATGAAATAAAAATGCTATCAAGCTAATGACTTATGTTGTTGGTGCATTTGGTGCAAAATAATATTAGCTACTCTAACAAGGAGATAGGTTGTGCGCCTCTCTGCTGTGCGATGGCACTGACCTGAGGATAAGCATAACCTAGATATTCTAGAATTCATTGTTGTTTGCCGCCTCTCTGCTATGCGATGGCACTGACCTGAGGAATGTTTGATTACCATATAAGTGTGGGATTCACAAATGTTAGTTGAAATAAGTAAACCTAAATCTATCACCAGCTTGGGCCAAAAGTCTGTGTATGGATTTAAGTGGAAAAACATATTGACAACATTGTGGGTGCAATTCTTGAAAGTCTGAATCATGTGGTAATCTAAGAGTTTCAGTTTGATTTCCTAAAGTTGCAAATGACTCTGGATGAACACCAAGAATTGAGCATCAAAATTTTGATAACAAGTCCAAACTGATTTGAACTGCCTGTATGATTCCAAAATTGAATTGGTCCAGGTATGATCAATCTGAGTTAAAGCTGTCTATTCCAGAACCAAATCCAGTAGATTTCCATCTTAGGATTTATCTCTCACAAAAAGCCAAAACAAGTTTATTTTTGTATGTTAGTTTAGTTTTTTTTTATTCTTTAGTCCTTTATTTTGTTTGTTTGCCGAACTACATCATGAAAATCGGTAAGGGATCAACTCACTAAAAGGGTCATGTCTGAGATGACCACATATGTGTTAAAAGCTTAAATCAGTCACATCTGAGGTGATAAAAGGGTTCTCAAGTCAAAACGATCATGTCTAAGATGATCAACTGCTCATAACGTAAATTTCTGCAATTAAAGGGATTTTAAACGTTAAATATTCAAACTGGCAGAAAAGTTAATAAATATGACCTATTCGCACGAATGGACCATCCGTATGGACCAATCATACGAATGGAAGCTATTCGTACGAATGGACCATGAATATGGACTATTCAACCGAATGGCCATACGATTGGCCAGTCGGATGATTAAGGAGAATGAGTGAGTCAGTCGCACGATTGAGATTCAGTCGGACGACTGAAGAAGGACGATGAACCAATCGCACGACTGAGTCCCACTCGCACGACTGAAAGGTGCGTATGAGCTCAGTCGCACGATTGAATCTAGGGTTAATATAAATAGAAGGGGAGTCGGTCGCAGAGACTCACCACCTCAAAATCACCCTGAATCGCACGTATTAACCTAACTCTGCAAAAATTTCAATTGATCGCAAAACACCTGTTTCTTCTTGATTACTGACCAATCTACATCGACTCTACAGGTAATTTACTGTATACATGCACTCCCATAAACGTTGATGAAAAACACGGTACATTCGGACTCGCAAAGTACCCAAGACTTAAGTGACTAAATAACCTACCTAAATGACTCAAACAAACGAAAGTAACGATGTTAGGTGGTTTAAGAATGAATTGCGAGTCAAATGAACCAGATAACGAGTCTAAAACTCAAAAATGGTGAAAAAGTAATTTTGAATTGCAGTCTGTTCTTCATGCGAATGGACAGCGTGATGAACTTCAGTCGCACGACTGAAGGGCTCAAACTGCTTATACGCATGACTGAACCATGCGTATGAAGTTCAGTCGCACGACTGATGTAACCGCATGAGGGTATATACGTAGGAGCCCAATCGCACACTCAGAGTACGTATGGGTCAATCGCACGACTGAATCCCATTCTTACGGTTCAATCGTACGACTGAACCCCTTTCGCACGGTTCAATCGCACGTTGAACTCAGTCGCACAATCTCAATCGCATGACAGAAAGATGTTCTTCAAGCTTAAGGATTTCATGACTTTCTTAGTCAATGGTACTAATGTTTACTATCTTTGTGTAACAGATGGCGAGTAGATGGATTATGAGCACAAAGCACAATATATGTGCTCATCTGGACTTAACATCCAGACACGCTGCAGAATTCTCTGGCATAATCACATTTCTATTGAGATCACGGATTGCACATGCCATATCTACCCCTTGCACTCCATATCGATCCATTCAACAAGCCTTCTGGGAAGGCGCTACAGTTGATAGATCATCTGAACCTCACTGCATCAGAAGTACCATATTTGGTGAGGCTATTACCGTTTCAGAGGAGGATCTAAGGATTGTACTACAATTGGGGGACGCTGACTGTCCAACTCGTTTACACCCCCTCACTGTCAGAGCATGCTTTCTCAGAGCCAAATACTCTGGGGACATCAATTCTGGGGTACTCAACAAGAGTAACCTCTGTCCCCAGTTTAAATATCTTGCACACGTGCTGCTCAAGTGCATGGCTTCAAGAAAAGGTGGTTTTGATGAGCTGTCTGACCAGATGCGAACGCATACGTTGCGTTGGTGCTGAACCATCCGTTCAGCTTCTCCAAGATGATCTTCACCTATCTGGTGGAGAACATCAGGGAAAGGGAGGAAGCCTTCTGTATGTACCTGAGGTTTATGCAAATGATCATAGATCAGAAGTTTCCTTCCCTACCAAAGGAAAAGGAGGATTCAGTAGTCTTGGAGGTAATGGATGACACTACCCTGGGAAGGATGAAAGTATACCGGGGAAAGCAAGTGAAGCCTCCTGTCAGGAGGTTATTTGGTCATCTTGCCCGGGATGACTATGTGGTGCCGGAAAAGAGAAAGTGGCGTCACGAGGACAGTGACTCTGATGTGGAACAGATAGCCCTACCCACTCATGACTCAGATGATGATGACAGTGGGGATGCTGCTTTTCCACTCAGAGGCACTGTGTCTGATTCTGTACCTCCAGTGTCCGTCACATCTGGAGAAGTAACTGAGTCAGCGGGATTTCATCAGGATTTTGTTCTTGACACGGAGGAGGAGGATGAATCGGATGAGGAGCCACTTACACGAACTGTGGGAAGGAAAGTTGTTCCCACAGAACATGGGTTAAGGGTGGTTGGTGAACACCCGAGAGACTCTGGAGATACATTACTGACCCAAGCTATGCTCCGGGGTCCATAGGTAGGGTTGTAGGGAGCTTCCACCTCAACTGGAACAAGGAGGAAGAGAATGGCCAAACCCCATGGCTAGAAGAAGAAGAAGCGTAGGGTGACCTTCATCACCACCACATCTACCACATCCACCACAGCCACCACATCCACCTCAGCCACCACATCCACCACAGCCACCACATCCACCTCAGCCACCACATCCACACAGCCACCACATCCCCACATCCACCACAGCCCCCCCATACCTCCCACCACAGCACAGTTTCCCTCCACCACCACATCCTCTACTCCCTCATCACCTCCACCACTATACAGGCCTATCTTCACTACAGCCACCTCCACCACCACGTCACACCAATCATACCCTCAGCCCATCCCTTACACACTTATAGATCTCCTCTACCTCCAATCGGGTAGAGGAACAGTTGTCAGCGCTTAACAGAAGGTGATGCGCTTACTGGCGGCTGATGAGGAAAAACACTCAGATCCGCCAGCTTACTGACCTGACTACTGCACAATCTCACAAAATTGCAGAGCAGGCTCAAGTAATTGAGGAGCAGGCCCAGCAGTTGGCTACTCAGAGCACCAAGATGGACCAACTCCAAGCTCAAAGTGTCACATCAAGCAAGCAAATAGAGGAGCTGGAGAAGGCAAGAAGGTTATCCTGTTAAAACTGAAAGGATCTAAAGAGGAGCCAATGAAGATTAGGGAAGGAGACAGAGATGAAGATGATGAAGATAATGATGAGGATGATGAGAGTGATACTGAGGATGATGAAGAAGCAAAAGGAGGGGATGCACCTGCATCGGCCACTGCTACAGGTCAAGAGAAAAGGACAAAGAACAGACAAGATCAATCAGCTTCTACCTCTGCCCCTCCAGTGATGAAACCATGATACAAGAAAAAAATCAAAATACCAAAGATAGTTTGATGTTGCTCCCCTTCAGCAGGTCAGTCTCAGCTAACAATGATTCTTGATCTGCAAGGGATTGTCAGGAGGTCAGTGAATTATACCCCTGAAGAAGGGGAAATAATTCATGACCTATCAAATGAGAAACTCACAGAGATTTTCGAGCTAAATCCAGATGAAATAGTAAAAGATGCCCCAACATGCGATTCGACTAGTGACGAAGAGCTCAACGATGTTGATGATGTAGAGATCGAAGATGTCACTACCGAGGAGTACCCTCAGTATGCTGACAATGATGGTAATGTGGTCCCCAATCTGGGTGAATCCCTTGTCAGCGATACTATTAAGGTGTTGAACAATATGAAGCAAGAACAGAGAAAGCAGAAGACACAGCCCCAGCCTCAAATGATGATGTTGACATTCGAAAGGCTGAGTGGGCTGCATGTTTTGAAGAAGTTAGAGCCCAACGTACTACACCAAAGAAGGATTCCTACACCAGACTCTATAGAGTCAAGAAACATCACAAGGTGTCAGGAAGGATCATAGCATGGGCATACTTTGAAGATCTCAATGCGTATGCAGTTAAGAGAGAACATGGCATAGAGTACTTCAGATTCCCACATGATCTGAAGACTCTACCAGGTTTTGAGCTCAACTAGCTGGCCAAACTAAAGCTTTTGTATGCTGACCCGAGGAAGATGTCAGGCTGGTTTGAGGCTGCTCTGAAGAAGGAGTACCACACTAGATGGGTTAACTTCAGACCCCAAGCCTACTAGGTATATCAGAACGTCTGAGGTTGATGTCATTACTGGCAAGCCTAAGATAGTGTGAAGTGGAATCCTCCGTGCACAATGTCGAGAATCCCACTCAGGGAAATGCCACAGGATTTCACTCCACATTTTAAGTGGTGGTACTATGATTGGAGAACAGCTGAAGCGATCATAGTCTTAAGCAAAGAGCAAATGGATACTATCAAGGTATTCGACCCGATGTGGCTTACAAACTTGTCGGAAAGTGATGTATATACGCTATACAAGTGGCCACTGTTCTATGATACGCAAGATATTGTACAAGCCCTCCAGTTCCAGAAAGTTATACAACTCTGCTTCGCGTTTGAGATTCACACAGGAGTCACAAAAGAGGAGAAGTACAAGAAATACAAAGAGGTTATGCAGAAAACAAAATATTAGAGAGATCTAGGTCCAAGGGGGAGTTTGTTGAAACATGTATGTCCCTAGATCATGATATGAAATGTAATAGATCTTGTTTATCTCATTCTGGTGTAATTTGATATGATTAATGAAATGATATTGGTAGATTGTGATGTGTAATGATTAATATTTCATTAATGAGTTGATATAAAATTGGTTAATTAGGTTAGTGATTGGTTGAATGTTTACATATAATGCTTACTAATTAATACATTCAAACTTAACATAATGAAGTTCTCATGCGAATGGCCCATGCGAATGGACCATAAGCATGAACAACTTCATACGAATGACTCAGTCGCACGACTGAACCGGGTGACTGGATTAGTCGTATGATTGACACATAAGATTGGCTCAGTCGCACGACTGAACACTCAGTCGTGCGGATGAATCAACCGCATGGTTCAATCGCACGACTGAACCATACTAATGGTTCAGTCGCATGATTGAATAATACCAACCTATAAATACAACCCAATTCGTGAAAAATAGCGACTCTCGATTAATTACGATTCCAGACGTACCCTAGCCGTCCAGAAGCTTCCCAATTCGTTCTCCAAGTTCATAGAACACATTAGATCGATTCTCAATCGATTTCTAACATTAGTTTCAATTCTTGATTGATTCTTCGTGTGTTCTCACTAATTGGATCGCCAATCAATAGGATTCCGCACTATTTGATCTGGTTTACACACTAATCTCCAGGTATTTCGTTCAAATACCAGGTCCTAACAATATATATATATATATATAATATATATATAAATATATATATATATATGTGTGTGTGTGTGTGTGTGTTTGGAATCATTATTTGTTATATGTTAGACAAATTATATTAAGGTTTATAAATTTTGACTTGTTAATATAAACTGTAATTAATTATAGTGAATCATGCCATAGAAAGGAAACACCCAACCCATGAGAAGGACGACACGAGTAGGACGACCTTGAACCAGACTCGGAGAAGAAACTCCTATGAACACTACGATAAATGAGAATGACAGAATTTCTCATTAGTAGCACAATAAATAGAAGCCACTATGCCTACTTTAAAAGCTCAGTTACAGCAAAACCTGAACTTCGGAGCCACATCCCACGGTAACGAGGAACAAGAAAATGCCAACACAAGGGAACAAGAAGAAGAAGAAATAATAAATGGAGTCAAGAAAGGATGCTCCTACAAAACCTTCATGTCCTGCAAAGCCTAGGAATTCGATGGATAAGGAGTAGTTGTACAAGCCCTACGATGGCGAGATGAGATGGAATCAACCTTAGAAATTAGTAACTGTGCCAACAATAACAAAACCCTCTTTGCCTCGTATTCACTAAAAGGAGAGGCACAATCCTGGTGGAAAATGGAAATGCACACAAAAGGAAGACATAATATGAATGGATTAAGATGGCAAGAATTCAGAAATCTGGTAATTTAGAAATGTTGCCCTTGTAACAAGATAGAGAAATTGAAAACTGAGTTCTTAGCACTAGAAATGAAGGGAGCAGCACATCGAGAGTACATCAATAGATACAATGAACTCTCTAGACTAGTACCGCACTTAATAACCCTGAAAGCAAAATTGATAAGTAGATATATTTGGGGTTTAGTGCCACAAATAAGAGCACTAGTGAAATTCGCCATACCTAGAACTTTCCAAGATGCCATAAGCCTATCCGGAAGCCTAACTGATGAAAAGATGAGTAACGGATCTTTAAGTAACCCAAGAATAGGAGAGCAGAGAAAATGGAGTGACAATAACTCTGGAGGTAAGTTTGGAGGAAATCCTCAGAAAAGGATTACCCGACAACCAACCAGGGATGGCGCATGAAAAGAAACCACAAAGAGAGGGTCAGCCATGGTGCAGTACCTGTCATAGATATTATTAGGGTAAATGCACAATGGTAATATTTTATAACTATAAAAGAAAGGGACATATATCTCGAGACTATAAGAGCCCCACTAACCCGAAACCAGTTTGTTATCAATGTGGAGACAAAAATCACTTTCGAAATAAATGTCCACAACTGAAGGGTAAGGCTCTGGTCAACCAAAACAACCCTCGAGGGAGAGCATTCGTAATGCAAGCCAAAGAAGCCCGACATGAACCTAAAGTGTAGTTGATACTGGGGCAAACCGTAGTTTGGTTTCGAATGCATTTAGTCTATTGCTTAATCTAACCTCTGAAAAACTAAAGCACAAGTTTATGATAGAATTAGCTAATGGTAAGATAATTGAAGTCTATGAAATCACCCCTAATTGCACTATAAAATTAAATGAATATTGTTCGGATATAGATTTGATTCCTATTGAACTAGGATTTTTGATATAGTTGTAGGTATGGATTGGTTGAGTAAGAATGAGGTTGAGATTATGTGTGGTAAGAAAATAATATAAATTCTCTTTAAAAAAATAAAATAAAACACTCTGTTTATATGGAGAAAAACCTATGGGTGCTATGAAAATAATTTTTTGCAAGAAAGCACAAAGATGTTTACAAAGGAAATACCTAGCTTTCCTAGCTCATATAATTGATACAAAGCTAGATAATATAAATCTAGAAAATGTCCCGATTATCAATGAATACCCAGATGTTCTCCCTAATGAGTTACCGGGTTTACCACCCTATTGTAAAGTAGAGTTAAATATAGAATTGGTAGCAGGAACAACCCATATAAATAAAGCACCATATCGTTTAGCACCAACAGAAATGAAGGAACTGATGAATCAATTACAGGAATTGTTGGATAAAGGAATTATACGTCCTAGTGTATCACCTTGGGGAGCACCAGTTCTATTTGTTAAAAAGAAAGATGGAAGTTTTAGGATGTGCATTGACTATAGGGAAGTTAACAAAGTAACTATAAAGATAGATATCCCTTACCCAGGATAGATGATCTATTTATCCAACCACAAGGGTCTAGCTATTTTTCAAAAGTTAGTTTAAGATCAGGTATCATCAGCTAAGAGTTCAAGATGAGGACATACCAAACACTGCATTTAGGGCTAGATATAGCCATTATGAATTTCTTGTAATGCCATTTGGGTTGACCAATGCTCCCGTAGTATTTACGGATCTAATGAATAGGGTATGCAAACCATATTAGATAAATTTGTCATAGTTTTCATAGATGACATCTTGATCTACTCTAAAAATAAGGAATATCATGAAAAGCATTTAAGATTGACTTTGGAATTACTACGAAAGGAAAAATTGTATGCAAAATTCTCAAAATGTGAATTTTGGAAAAGGGAAGTGTAATTCTTAGGGCATGTAGTTAACCAAGAAGGGATACAAGTTGATCTAGCAAAAACAGAGGCTGTTAAGAAATGGGAAGATCCAAAAATGCCAACAGAGGTACGGTAATTTTAGGTTTGGCAGGATATTATAGAAGATTCATAGAAAATTTCTCAAGAATAGCCCAACCTCTCATAGAATTAAGTCAAAAAGATAAACCTTACATTTGAGAAGAAAAACAAAAGGCTGCATTTAAACTCCTAAAAAGTAAGTTATGTAGTGCTCCTATCTTAGCATTACCAGAAGGGACTGATGATTTTATTGTACATTGTGACGCATCACGTCAAGGCTTTGGATGTGTTTAATGCAAAGGAATAAGGTAATAGCTTATGCCTCTAGACAACTTAGGGGAAGTGAAAAGAATTATACTACATATGATTTGGAATTAGGAGCAGTAGTATTTGCACTTAAGATCTCGAGACATTATCTATATGAAACAAAATGTATAATATATACAGATCAAAAGAGTTTACAACACATATTTGACCAGAAAATGTTGAATATGAGACAAAGGAGATGGACAGAACTATTAAGTGATTATGATTGTGAGATCAAATACCATCGAGATAAGTTAAAGATGAAAAGACAAATAAAAGATTTGGAAGAAAGTACAGATGGAATTCTGAAGTTCAAAGGAAGAACTTGGATACCAGATGATGCTATACTTAGAAAGATTATACTACAAAAAGCACATAAGTTAAGATATTCCGTGAATCCATAAAATAACAAGATGTACAAAGACTTAAAATGCCAATACTGGTGGCTAGGTGTGAAGAAATCAGTTGGAGAATTTGTAGAAATGTAAGGCCCCGTTCCAGGGACGCTTACAACTGGTAAATCATCACACATAAAACATATACTTTACATTAATCATTCATAAAACATTGCAGCGGAAACATAAAAATAACTTTTCATATCATTACAAATGCTTTTTCAATTTAATACAATCGTTCATTTCAAAACATCATTCGTTCGCATTACAATGCAAAAACATTAACAAAAGAATGACATTCAAAATGTCAAGTAGCTGCTCCGCACCATCCTCAGCAATGCTCACCTGCCAACTAGAAAACGCATTATAATCAGCGTTACTGAGTGAGTTCTAGTTTTTAAAATAAAATATACTTTATCTTTCTTTCAAAATTGTTCTTTGAAAACGTAACAGGTTTAAAAAAATGTGATCACACATCGTACGTACACATAGATAATATTTATTATCTTTATCATCGTTCGTTTCGTACTTTTATTATCTTCTCGTTTTCATCTAGGTCCTATCATGTGCTTAACCCCCTTCTAGAGCACCAAGCAATTCATCTAGGGTTAAGCGACAAGAACCCCATACGTTTGCTCAATCACCAAGACTGAACCCCTGTGTGCATCCTCATGGGGTATATAACCCGCACACAGTTGAGCTGACAACCCCTCATTGGGTGTGAACCTCCATACATTTGTTTAATCACACGGATTAAGCCCCAGTGTGCATCCTCATGGGGTAGCTATCCCGCACACGGTTGAGCTAACACTCCATATTGAGTGTGAACCTCCATACATTTGCTTGCAAGCCTTTCTTACATTCGTTATTTCATTAATGCATGCATTATTCATTTCGTTCCTCTTTTCATTATCTTCCACTTTACGACACAATACTTTCATTTCATTCATTAACATTCAACGTAAAGCCAAGGGAAAATAATCATACATAATAATAAGGAAGATCAACATACACAGTCAACATCATCATACAGGGCATCATCATACAGGGCATCATCATACATACATAACACACATCATACATACCATCATACATAAGCATCAATCATACATCGTAACATGCCCATCATACCATTGATGACCTCAAAAAGTCAACATACATAGCCCCCGGGAACCTCCCAAGTCAAAGCCTACATTTCTACTTTTTTCCCAAAAAGTCAGAAAATATCCTAAGTGCTAATCCGCATTTCCTTTTTGTTCATCCACATTTCTTTTTGTTCATAAGCATTTCTTTTTGTTCATAAGCATTTCTTTTTGTTCATAAGCATTTCTTTTGTTCATAAGCATTTCTTTTTGTTCATAAGCATTTCTTTTTGTTCATAAGCATTTCTTTTTGTTCATAAGCATTTCTTTTTGTTCATCCGCATTTCCTTTTTGTTCATCCGCATTTCCTTTTTGTTCATCCGCATTTCCTTTTTGTTCATCCGCATTTTCTTTTTGTTCATCCGCATTTACTTTTGTTCATAAGCATTTCTTTTTGTTCATAAGCATTTCTTTTTGTTCATAGGCATTTCTTTTTGTTCATAAGCATTACTTTTTGTTCATAAGCATTTCTTTTTGTTCATAAGCATTTCTTTTTGTTCATCCGAATTTCCTATTTGTTCATCCGCATTTCCTTTTTGTTCATCCGCATTTCCTTTTTGTTCATCCGCATTTTCTTTTTGTTCATCCGCATTTTCTTTTTGTTCATAAGCATTTCTTTTTGTTCATAAGCATTTCTTTTTTTTCATCAGCATTTCTTTTTGTTCATAACTATTTCTGTGTTCATAAGCATTTCTTTTTGTTCATAAGCATTTCTTTTTGTTCATAAGCATTTCTTTTTGTTCATAAGCATTTCTTTTTGTTCATAAGCATTTCTTTTTTTTCATAAGCATTTCTTTTTTTTTCATAAGCATTTACTTTTTGTTCTTCTGCATTTACTTTTTGTTCAAGCATGAACATAGATCAAAATCACACCATACACACAACATACACACATTCAACATACGGGTATGAAACCCAAGTTTTATAAAAAGTCCAATCATGCGTCACCAGCCCCAAAATCAGTATCCACATGTAAAAGAGGGGTTCTAGAACTCACCTTTGCAGCTCTTAAGTATGGCTTCTCCCAAATTTGTTTGCAATTGAGTTCGACCGCCTAGGAACCCACTTGAATTCGAATTTTCAGCTCTTGTTCTTCAAAATCCGAATCTGCACTTTCTCTTTCTAAAAATCTGATGATTTGAGGTTGTAAGAAGAGAGTGGGCAGCCATGTCCACTTTACACCCACGTTTCCAACCTTTTATCCTTTTTGACACTTTTTACCCCTCAACTTGGGTAAAATATCTTTTCTTCCTTTTTCTTCACTTTATTCTTTCTTTCTTTCTTTAAGTATAAAAATTACGGGTGTTACAAGTCCACCCCTTTAAATAGGTTTCGTCCCCGAAACCTGTTATTCCTCGAACAAACGTGGGTAGTGTTGTCTCATTTCTTCTTCAATCTCCCACGTCGACTCGGATCCCTTTCTGTGCCTCCACTGTACACGCACAAGAGGAACCACTTTATTTCTCAGCCTCTTCTCTTTTCGATTGATGATTGCCACTGGTTGCTTCACATAATTGAGTCGTTCATCTACTTCAATATCCTCCAGTGGAACAATCATATCTTCATCTGCTAAACACTTTCTCAGATGAGATACATGGAATGTCAGGTGAATTCCACTTAACTCATCTGGTAGTTCCAGTCTATAGGCCACCTCTCCTACTCGAGCAACGATTCGGAAAGGCCCTATATACATTGGGCTCAACTTGACCCGCTTCCTGAATCAGATGATACCCTTCCAATGTGAGACCTTCAACATAACCCGGTCACCCACCTGGAACTAAATCGGTCTGCGTCGTTTATCAGTGTACGACTTCTGTCTATCTTTGGTTGCCTTCATGAAGGCTTTGATCTTTTCAATCTTCTCATTCGTAGCCTCGATTACGATGACACTCCCTAACTCTTTCTGACCAATGTCACCCCAACACACGGGTGTTCTGCATCTCCTACCATATAGCATCTCATAAGGAGGCATGCCAATACTCGCATGATAACTGTTGTTATACGAGAACTCAGCTAACGGTAAGTGGTCATCCCAATTACCTCCAAAATCAATAACACAAGCACAAAGCATATCCTCCAACGTCTGAATGGTCCTTTCTGACAGACCATCTGTCTGAGGATGATAAGTCGTGATGATGTGCAACCTTGTCCCCATAGTGTCGTGAAATTTCTTCCAGAGTTTAGATGTAAATTGGGTGTCACGATCAGACACAATATACATAGGCACACCATGACGAGTTACAATCTCCTTGATGAATAGGTTTGCCAACCTCTCAAATGAATATGTCTCGCGGATCGGTAGGAAGTGAGCACTCTTCGTCAAACGGTCAACAATCACCCATATAGCAGCATACCCTTTCGGGGTACGCGGCAGTTTCGTAATGAAATCCATGGTGATGTGCTCCCACTTCCATTCCGGTATATATCCAAAGGTTGAATCTTTCCATACGGCTTTTGATGCTCTGCTTCACCTGTAGACAAGTCAGGTATTTACTGACATACTCCACCACGTCACGTTTCATACCTAGCCACCAATAATCTTTTTCATGTCTTGATACATCTTTGTGGCACCAGGATGGATGGAGTAGCGAGTCTTGTGAGCTGCATCCATAATCTTCATGCGTAGATTCCCCAAATGGGGAATCCACATCCATCCAAATCGGGTCCTAACACCAAGTGTGTTTTCACCCAATTCCCCAATCAGACCTCTTATTCTTTCTGAGTTAAGATGATCTTCCTTCAATACCTCATCTTGAAACTCTTTAACTTGCTTCATCAAGTCAGAGGTCATGAATAGCTTATACGCTTTCACCCGAATCGACTCTAGCCTCTCTTTCCGACTAAGGGCGTCCGCCACCACGTTGGCTTTGCCCGAATGGTAATGGATCTCGCAGTCATAATCCTTTATAAGCTCTAACCATCGTCTTTGTCTCATGTTCAGGTCCTTCTGCTCAAAGAAGTACTTCAAGCTCTTGTGGTCAGTGAAGATGGTGCACTTCATCCCGTAAAGATAGTGCCTCCAAATCTTTAACCCAAAGACCACAGCTGCTAGCTCCAAGTCATGAGTAGGGTAATTGATCTCATGAACCTTCAACTGTCGAGATGCATAGGCTATAACCTTCTCTCTCTGCATTAGTACACACCCCAACCCCGAGTAAGAAGCATCAGAATAAACCACCAGATCTTTACTCCCATCGGGTAATGACAGAACTTGAGCTTGGGTCAACCTCGCCTTTAATTCCTCAAACGCCTTCTCTTGAACTTGACCCCATCAAACTTCACATCCTTCCGGGTCAACTTAGTTAGTGAAGAAGCAATCTTAAAAAAGTCTTGGATGAATCTTCTGTAGTGGCCCGCCAGACCCAAGAAACTACGAATCTCGGGTGGCATCTTTGGAGACTTCCACTGCCTCACCGCCTCCACTTTTGTCGGGTCCACCATAATCCCCTCATGATTCACCACATGACCCAAGAATTGAACTTTGCATAACCAGAACGCACACTTGGAGAATTTAGCATACAACTTCTCCCCCCTTAACGTCTCCAACACCTCCCGAATATGACCGGCATGTTCATTCTTGCACATTGAATAAATTAGGATATCATCAATAAACACAATCACCGATTTTTCAAACATTGGCTGACACACTCGGTTCATCAAATCCATGAAAGCAGCTGGCGCGTTGGTCAAACCAAAGGACATGACAAGAAACTCGTAATGACCATAACGCGTGCAAAATGCTGTTTTAGGGATATCCTGCTCTTTCACCTTCAACTGATGGTAGCCAGATCGAAGGTCGATCCTTGAAAACCAACTGGCACCTTGAAGCTGATCGAACAAATCTTCTATTCTCGGTAAGGGGTATCGGTTCTTCACCGTCAACTTGTTCAGCTCGCGGTAGTCAATACACATCCTCATACTACTGTCTTTCTTCTTCACAAACAGGATCGGAGCACCCCAAGGAGAGATACTCGGCCTAATGAACCCCTTATCAAGCAGCTCTTGCAACTGCTCCATCAACTCTTTCATCTCCGTCGGAGCCAACCGATACGGTGCCTTGGCAATAGGTTAGGCACCCGGTATAATATCAATCTGAAACTCAATCTCTCTGTTAGGTGGCACTCCTGGTAAGTCTTCTGGGAACACGTCTGGATAGTCACACACAACCGGAACATCGGATAGTTGTGGTGTTGGCGTATCTACATCGTTTACGTAGGCCAAGTAGGCACTACATCCATGCCTCATGCACTTTCCCGCCACCGCCATTGAGATTACCTTCGGAAATGTCATGACCCGATCACTATAAACCGTTACCGAACTCCCGTCAGGCGCTGTCAATCGAATCATGTTCTTGCGACACACAATGTTCGCCTCGTAGTCCGCCAACCAATCCATCCCAAGAACCATATCCAAACCACCTAAGGTCATCACGAACGGCCTAACCGGAAACTTATGACCTTCTAATTCCACATCACAGTCTTCTATCATCTCAGAGATCCAGGTAGACTTACCTATAGCAGTTTCTACATCAACAAGCGCATTAACACTCCTACTACTAACAGACAATTTAGCACATAAAGCAACAAAAATAAAACTTTTACTGGCACCAGAATCAAATAACACCGAAGCTAAAGTTTGGTATGCTAGAAACGTACCGGACACAACATCAGGGTCCGTCCTAGCCTCCTCCTGTGTCATCGTGAATGCCCTGGCGCTCGCCCTTGGTCCTTCACCTTCAGTTTTCTTAACCCCGGAACCCTCAGCTCTCGGCTACTTAAAATCCCTACTCATATGACCATTTTCCCCACAGTTGAAACACCCCATACCCCCACAGTCTCTAGCCATATGACCAAGCTTCCCACACTTAAAACAGATGTTTGATCCCCACTTGCATTCCCCCGAATGCTTTTTCCCACATTTGCCACACCTTTTTGATCCTGCCACTGACGCGACCACACGGCGGTCATCCACCCGTGCCTCTTGTTACCCGTCAGGGCACCACCCAGACCATACCTTTTCCCGTTCCAACTCCGATCACCACCGCCCTTCTTGTTGCCTTAACCACCATCACCTCTCGCTCATCATACAATCTTTCTGCTAAATCAACTGCTGATCTGAACGTGCTCAGTTGGGCAACGATCATGTGCATACAGATATCCCCTGGCAAACCCTGAACATACCTCTTGATTTTTTGTGACAAGGGTGTCACTTGGTCCGGCACCAGACATGCCATCTCATTTAATTTCGTGGTGTACTATAGGTGTGTCATTGTTCCCGCCTCCAACTGTAGGAATTCTCTCTCAACCTTGTCCATTTCCCGGTGAGGACAGAACTCCTCGATCACCAACTTTTTCAGTTCGGACCATGTCATTCTCTCAATGGCCTTGCTGCCCTCAGCTTGGACAATATTGTCCCACCAACATAGAGCTGAGTCCACAAAAGAGTGGGTAGCGAACTTCATCTTCTAGTCCTCTCGGCACTCCCTGATATCACGAACAACCTCTATTTCCCTCACCCACCAGTGAGTAGCAGCTGCAGTGCCGATACCATCAAAAGTAGGGGGCTTGCATCTCATAAATGCCCCGTAGTTACAGCCTCGTGACACCTCCGGCGCAAGCTCTTCCTCTTCCTCATCATTAGTTAGAACCGTTTCAGGCTCTGGGTGTTTCCGTTCTCCCGAGGGACCTATTCCTCTCTTTCCTTTCCCCTTCCCGTACTGCCTTGATAACTTCGGTCACCACAGATGGTAAGATTGTCTGCATGACCTGATACACCTCTTCAACCACTGCCTCTTTCATCGAGGCCCTCAGATTTGCACTCTCATCACCACCCTTCGGATGAGAGGTCTTGGGTTCCTCATGAACCACTTTCTCAACTCTGGGTCTCCCTCTCTTGGGTCGCAGTTCAGCACTGTGACCTCCACCCTGTGAAGCTTTCGAAGATCTACCGTCGGCCATTCACACGCACACTGAAAGATTCAAACACCAACACGGTCATTCAAGGGAACAACTCAGTTTATCTCAAGTATAGTAAGTCCCTAATTACAGTGGCCAGTTGTGATTAGCCACTTCTTTACTCTTCATACCCCAAGCATTACCTATCCTGACTATATCAGTATCTAAATCTACATACAACACATAACCACATACCATGCGCACATAATACCGGTTAACATTTAAGAAAATACCTGGTGGGACGCAGCTACTCAGATTGGCAACCCATTCCTTTCCATCCCATTCTCAGTTTAAGTTAAGATTTATTTAGAAAATATAACCATTTCACTTAAACTTTGGCTCTGATACCAACTTGTAAGGCCCCGTTCCCGGGACGCTTACAACTGGTAAATCATCGCACATAAAATATATACTTTACATTTAATCATTCATAAAACATTGCAGTGGAAACATAAAAATAACTTTTCATATCATTACAAATGCTTTTTCAAGTTAATACAAGCGTTTATTTCAAAACATCATTCGTTCGCATTACAATGCAAAAACATTAACAAAAGAATGTCATTCAAAATGTCAAGTAGCTGCTCCATGCTATCCTCAGCAATGCTCACCTGCCAACTGGAAAATGCATAAAAATCAGCGTTGCTAAGTGAGTTCTAGTTTTTAATATAAAATATACTTTATCTTTCTTTCAAAATTGTTCTTTGAAAATGTAACAGGTTTAAAAAAATGTGATCACACATCGTACGTACACATAGATAATATTTATTATCTTCATCATCGTTTGTTTCGTACTTTTATTATCTTCTCATTTTCATCTAGGTCCTGTCATTTCTTAACCCCCCTCTAGAGCACCAAGCAATTCATCTAGGGTTAAGCGACAAGGACCCCATACGTTTGGTTAATCACCAAGACTGAACCCCTGTGTGCATCCTTATGGGGTATATAACCCGCACACAGTTGAGCTGACAACCCCTCATTGGGTGTGAACCTCCATACATTTGCTTAATCACATGGATTAAGCTCCAGTGTGCATCCTCATGGGGCAGCTAACCCGCACACGGTTGAGCTAACACTCCGCATTGAGTGTGAACCTCCATACATTTGCTTGTAAGCCTTTCTTACATTCGTTATTTCATTAATGCATGCATTATTCATTTCGTTCCTCTTTTCATTATCTTCCACTTTACGACACAATACTTTCATTTCATTCATTAACATTCAACGTAAAGCCAAGGGAAAATAATCATACATAATAATAAGGAAGATCAACATACACAGTCAACATCATCATACAGGCATCATCATACAGGCATCATCATGCATACATAACACACATCATACATACCATCATACATAAGCATCAATCATACATCGTAACATGCCCATCATACCATTGATGACTTCAAAAAGTTAACTTACATAGCCCCCTAGAACCTCCCAAGTCAAAGCCTACATTTCCACTTTTTCCCCATAAAGTCAGAAAATATTCTAAGTGTTCATCCGCATTTCCTTTTTGTTCATCCGCATTTTCTTTTTGTTCATAATCATTTCTTTTTGTTCATAACCATTTCTTTTTGTTCATAAGCATTTATTTTTGTTCATAAGCATTTCTTTTTGTTCATAAGCATTTCTTTTTGTTCATAAGCATTTCTTTTTGTTCATAAGCATTTCTTTTTGTTCATAAGCATTTCTTTTTGTTCATCTGCATTTCCTTTTTGTTCATCCGCATTTTCTTTTTGTTCACTGCATTCCTTATTGTTCATCCGCATTTACTTTTGTTCATAAGCATTTCTTTTTGTTCATAAGCATTTCTTTTTGTTCATAAGCATTTCTTTTTGTTCATAAGCATTTCTTTTTGTTCATAAGCATTTCTTTTTGTTCATAAGCATTTCTTTTTGTTCATAAGCATTTCTTTTTGTTCATAAGCATTTCTTTTTGTTCATCCAAATTTCCTTTTTGTTCATCCGCATTTCCTTTTTGTTCATTCGCATTTCCTTTTTGTTTATCCGCATTTCCTTTTTGTTCATAAGCATTTCTTTTTGTTCATAAGCATTTCTTTTTTTCATAAGTATTTCTTTTTGTTCATAAGCATTTCTTTTTGTTTATAAGCATTTCTTTTTATTCATATGCATTTCTTTTTGTTCATAAGCATTTCTTTTTGTACATAAGCATTTCTTTTTGTTCATCCGCATTTCCTTTTTGTTCATCCGCATTTCCTTTTTGTTCATAAGTATTTCTTTTTGTTCATAAGCATTTCTTTTTACACTTAGGCAGTTTTCTAAATTCAGGCGTATGAACTACTGTTTGGGCGCATGAGCAGTCTAGGGCACACTTATCATCATAATTCGATCCCCAAACACCATCTATCATGCTCTAAGCTTCAATCATATATTCTAAGCCTTAGAAACACAACTATAACATCATCAAGCATGAACATAGATCAAAATCACACCATACACACAACATACACACATTTAACATACGGGTATGAAACCCAAGTTTTATAAAATGTCCAATCATGCGTCACCAGCCCCAAAATCAGTTAAAACATGTAAAACAGGGGTTCTAGAACTCACCTTTGCAGCTCTTAAGTATGGCTTCTCCCAAATCTGTTTGCAATTGAGTTCGACCGCCTAGAAACCCACTTGAATTCGACTTTTCAGCTCTTGTTCTTCAAAATTCGAATCTGTACTTTCTCTTTCTAAAAATCTGATGATTTGGGGTTGTAAGAAGAGAGTGGGCAGCCATGTCCACTTTACACCCACTTTTCCAACCTTTTGTCTTTATTGACACTTTTTACCCCTAAACTTGGATAAAATATCTTTTCTTCCTATTTCTTCACTTTATTCTTTCTTTCTTTCTTTCTTTAAGTTTTAAAATAACCGGGTGTTACAAGAAAAGTGTGATACATGTCCAAGGGTAAAAGTTAAATACCAAAAACCTTCAGTATACTTACAACAACTAGAAATTACGGAATGGAAATGGGACCAAATTACAATGGATTTTATAACCAAATTACCAAGAACCATGAATGGTTATGACACAATTTGGGTTATAGTAGATAGATTAACTAAATCAACATATTTCTTACCAATTTGGGAAAACTATAAAATGGAAAAGTTAGCAAGAATCTACATAAAGGGAAATTGTATCCAAACATGGAATACCCATTTCAATTATATCAGAAAGAGAGAGTAAATTCACATCCAGGTTCTCGAAAAGTTTACAAAAAGCCTTAGGAACTCAGATAAGCCTGAGTAGAACATACCATCCACAAACAGATGGACAAAGTGAAAAGACAATTCAAACATTAGAAGATATGTTGCAAGCCTGTGCATTGGATATTGGTGGCAATTGGGATATACACCTACCTTTGATAGAATTTTTTTATAACAACAGTTACCATGCAAGTATTGGAATGGCTCACCCCTATGTTGAAATGGATTAGGAGACATTCAACTTACAGGCCCTGAACTGATTCAAGAGACATCTGACAAGATCATTGAAATAAAAAAAATTGAAAGAAGCACGTGATTGACAGAAAAACTATGCTGATAAACGAAGAAAACCATTAGAATTTAAAATCAGAGATAAAGTCTATTTAAAAAGATCACCTACAAAAGGTATGGTCCAGTTTGGAAAGAGGAATAAGTTAAATCCTAGGTATGTTGGTCCATTTGAAATCACCGATAAAATAGGTCTTGTAGTATACAAATTAGATTTACCCCAAGAATTAAGTGAAGTACACAACACTTTTCATGTGTCCAACCTAAATAAATGTCTGATAGATGAGACATTAAAGGTGCCAATTCAAGAAGTCAAGATAGACAAGAAGCTTAATTTTATTAAAGAGCCATTAGCCATTATAGACAAAGAAGTAAAAAGATTAAGAAAGAATAAAATTCCCATAGTAAAGATTATGTGGAATGCGAAAAGAGGACCGGAATTTACATGGGAAAGAGAAGATGAAATCAAGAGAAAGTATCCCCATTTGTTTGAAATTGGTAATTAGATAAGTTCTACTCAACTTTAGGTATTACTCTCTAACAAATTTCGGGACGAAATCATTATTACGGGGGGAGAATGTGATAACCCTAAAAAGTTAAGATTAAACAAGTTATATGTAAGTAAAAATTCTCATTTATGATACTCATTATTTGACTAACCCTTTTATGAATTATATGTATATATATATATATATGATACGTATGCATGGTTGCATGCTGCACAAATTTTACGTGTGCATGTATTCATATGTATAAGTTCTTGATACCAAACCTGATTAAACATACTAAACCTTAGTTAACCATGCATTTAATAACTTGATGACTCACATACTCCATTACTCGACACCTAGCATTAACAACACCAAGGATGTCTACAAATACACCGCATAACACCCTAAGGAAACCAACTAACCCAATCTATATTGCCAATTCACTACCCTAAGTCTAGAGCTAATCATGATTAACCCTTTTATATCTTTCACCTCTCGGTCGATGGAACACACCACAACCACATACCATCTCGACCACCACCATCTTCACTACTAACACCACCACATAAACCACAAGAAACTACCACCATCTCCACCCCACGCAGTTATTATAACCACCAAAATACCAACAACTTCAACCATTGGAGATTAAGCCCAAGGAGAATCATTCCAGCCAGTTTATCAAGGAAATAAGCTACCATCAGCTACCCTTCACCATCTCCTATTATTAAAAATCAAGGTTTTAACTCTTAACTAACTAAGATTATAAATTTTTTGTGTTTAAACAAACACATATCAACCCTTTTGATTAGAACTTGAAAGTTTTTCACTAAACTTTACAAATCATTTCATCTTCATTCAAAAATCAATGAGAAGGTTTGAGAATCTGAAAAATATGATAAAAACATAAAGTTAAACAAAAAGATTGCAATAAAGGGTTGAAATTATGTGAAATCTTGGTAAATTTGATATACTACTTAAATGACTGTGATTGTGGGAATAATATGGTAAATATGTTAGAAATATTAAGGATTGACATTCTGCAAATTTTGACACAATTACTATAGGTAAAATAATTTATATGAATTGTTTGAATAATTGAGAGAAAATAACCAACTGGAAGAACTAAACCTAGTGAAAGGCTGAAAACTTATATGACTAATCTTATATTTTATGGGACCTATATATTAGTTTTCAAAACCTAACTCGAAGTTTGCTCAAATTACACATTTTAGATGAATCTGTAAATAAAAAATCAAGAAAAAATACGTAACCAATGAGATAAATCATGAAAATGTATGCAAAATATATTAGTTATATTGGAATGGTCCGTAGGAAATCCAGAATGTTTGGGCATATTATGCTATTTTTAACCAATTTTGACAAAATGCTAAAAATTATTGAAAATAGCTTTGTGATGAATTAGCACTTTAGAAAATTACGAGACAATATTTATATTTATATGTAAATCTTGATAAATTTTGGTGAATTATGGAAACCCATGAGTATTTCTGTTAGTTTATTTACATATTATAAAAATTCCAGAAAATAAACTGAAAATAATTAATATATGAAATTTTGACATATTTTATCTGTTTTTTGGATATATTTACTATAAAATTTTCATGGTATATATCTGGTTATAGTTTTTGTGTTGATTATGTAATCTGAGATGCTAAAATTTTTTAAGAAATATTAATTGTTTATAAATGTTTTTATAAGAAATCCACCGGAGTAAAATGTGAGACTTATAGCCCCATTTTTGGTAACTAAAAGTTTTTTTGGAGGAAAAGCGTACTGTTTATGAGACTGATGCATGTATATAAGATTTTTGAGAAATACTGTAATTTATGTTGCGATCATTAGTTCGGATGAGGAACCGTTGGGTAATATAAGTAGTGCTACTTAGGAATTATTTCCTGCACCAATAGGATGAGTGTTGTGATGTTATATTACCTAATTTTGTGATTTATATTTGTCATAGTTATGAATCACTTATGTTATAAACAAGTTTGCTTGTAATCTTATTTATATTGCATCGGTATATGTATTGTGTTCAGAAATTAAACCTATGATCTCACCACCTATATGTTGACAGTTTGACTATGCTTTTTAAGAAATTATCATATCTAACAGCATAATATTCTCTTTTCATATATAATGGCCGAGGAGAAATCATGGGAAAGTTTGTGTGAATCTGACTGTTAACCTCTACGATTTTAGTGTATCGGTAGACGCTCATTTCCATCGTCTCTGAAGATGTAGCAGTTAGATATTATGTTTGAAATAGGATTATATTATGTAAAATTTTGACTACTTATGATATGATGTAATCCTAACTTTAAATTATCTATGTGATATATATATATATATATATATATATTATATATATATATATAATATATATATATATGTAGACGTGTTCTACGGGTTAATGTGTTAACTTATTGATCCTTTTTGCTCAATGTGTTCTGAAAAAGAGAGTCACATCTAACGCATTTCACGCTTCCGTTAGGATATGACACTTTGGCTTCCTTCCTTCATTTCCTTGATATATGTTTGGATCATCCGGAGCTCCTGTTGTATCTTCTTAATTTTCTTAAGGATTTGGTTGGTTGTTTCTATCTGACATTCTTCAACTTTTGTCTCTTAGATCCTCTTTCTTCAGTTTCAGAGGCATCAGGTTGCACTTTGGGTGTTAGGACTGTTGTTGAAGGAAGGATTTCTAGACTTTTATTTTCTAGGTCCTGAACTTTCTTAATCAGAAACTTCTTACCACGTTGTACACTTTTCCTAGGGGTCTCAATTGTATAGACCTCTATGGTTATCGGTGCACATTAGATTAAAAACTTTGGCTTGTTGTTGGTCCTAACCTTAGGTTTGGATACTTCTACATTGTCCCGAGGCTTTAATTCTGGTGTTGTGTCTTTAGGGTTGCTATGATCTGAAGGATCAATTTCATTATAGTAGCAATCAGAATGAACAATACTCATATTGCAGAATCTCTTACAAAATTTCAATATATACTATCACTAGTTTAGGCACTAGTCAAATAGGTTCACAAGGTTTCACATTCACACATTAGTCATAATACATCTCATATATACAAATTTCACTATTGTCTAAGTATAGAAATGTTCACATAAAGTCATGGAGAGAAAAAAATATATTTTTAACCATGCTAAAAATTGTTATCATATGAACTTATGTTCATAGTCTAGGAATTTAATAACATCTAATTTTCTATAACCAATGACTCTGATGTCCATCTGTCACATCCCGGAGAAAGCATGACATGCTTCGGTGTGACTTTTCGGTTCAAAATACATTGATTATAATAATATGCAATCACAACAATTAAACTAAACATAGTTCTTATTTAGTCATATATTTGTAGGCTAACATTTTACAAAATTTAGTCTAATAATTAGAATTTTACATTAGTAATCGTAATTCAAACTACACGTCATTATCATTTCTTTTATTCTTCAGCTAGTGGTAGACATGAACATTCATGAAGAGCCTAATGTCTAATAGATCAATACCCACCCATATGCACAGCTTCCTTATATAGTCGTGCCAATGAATGAACATGTTAAACGTGTACACAAAATTATAATACATTAGGATTACCTGAAAAGCATGCTTAAACAATCAACGTAAATTTGGTGAGAATATGGTTTAATCAATAACATAATTCATTTTAATTGATGCAACATAATAAAACTCACAATCAAACCTACTCACATCTCAAGTGATTCATAACTATCTCATACAAATCATAAGATCCAATAATATAACATCACAACCCTCGTCCAGCAGATGCAAGTTGACATATTCCTAAGTAGTGTTATATATATTATTTGGCGGTTTCTCATCTGAATTAATGGTTGTGTTAATATGACAGTAATATATCAAAACTTTAAAATTGTGTGTTCATTTCAATAACAAATAGTATGCTTTTCCCAAAAAAATTATAAATAAAAAAGGGTCATGTTACTCATCTTATTTTCAGCTACAAGTCAAATGTTTTCTATAAAATAATTATTTGTTAGAACTGATTCTTATTTTTTTAAAATTTTTAGCATTTAATTAAGTCAAAGTTCTAAACAGTAGCTATGGTTACAAGTTTCATAATAAATAACAGATGTAGCTACATATGTTTAAAAATTCTAAAATTTATAATAATTGTCTCATTCTTTGTATCTTAAATTATGCAAAATTTTCATGAATTTTACTTGATGTTTTACTATTACTTTTTATTTGTCATACTTGTGAATTAGTTCACAAAATCTATTCTGTAATTCTAATATAGTATATGAGTCATCATATATATATTTCCAGAATTTTATTGAGTCCAAATCTTTGTTTGGGAATTTTCGTCTATTTCCTTAAATTAATTATATAAATTAATATATCCTATATAAATATTTTATAAATTCCATATTATTATTTCTAACATTTTCTCATAAATTTCTGAATATTTATCTATTTTATCATGAATAACACATGTTTTCAAACATTGAAATTGTTTAAATCCTTGGTTTTTATAAAATTCTCAAATTTCCTATTTTTAAATCTTTTCTTACTAATTTCAATAAAAAATCACATGTTCATGAGGTTTTGTAAATACATTGATGGTTTAGCTTAACGGATTGGTTATATGTGTTGGTTAAACAAATATACAACTTAAACTTGTTAATCATAGGTGTTGAGAATCAAACTTTTTTTTAAAGTAAAAGAAAGACTTAGGGAAATTCTTGCTTAGATTCTTGATGACCCATTTGGTGTGGTGGTTCTTAAGCTTAGAGGATTGGTCACAAGCTAGTTGAAAGAGATTGATGTTAAAGATATAGTGTCTCTGATGATGGAGCTTGGTTGATGTTGGAGTCGAAAAAGGAGAACAAGAAATGGTTGATGTTGGTTGTCTGATTTGTGGACCGAGATAGAGGGAGAGAGCCGAGGGATGGTGAAGGTTGTGGTGGTTGCGGTTGATGGGGATGGTGGTTGTGGAAGTGTTATTCAGCCGAAGGGTTCAATGAGAATGGAAAAGTCATCATTAGCTCTAAGCTAGGCTTGGTGAGTTGGTGGTTTTAGACTCATTAGGCGGCAATTAGATGCTAGGTGTCATAGCGTAGAGAGGGTTTAGTGTATGGTTTGCTAGGTGTCACCTGTAGATGTTAATTACTCTCTTAGTAGTTAAGTTTAGGTTAGTTAGTTAATTATTTACTAATCTAGGTTAGTTATTATCCTAATGAACATATTATTAGTGTTAAGGTTGTGCTTTAGTTAGTGTTTAAGTTTTTAGGATTAGTTTGGTTTTGGTTTTTGATATAAAGTTTCTAGATGTTAACTTGTTTAGTAGTGTTTGTGATACTGATGCAGTCGGAAACTGAGAGATAGATAATTGAGCCTGTTGATTCAACAAAAATACCAGGAACAATTCTTCTAACTATCGTTGATTCACAAAGAATAACGATAATCAGGGTTTACACTAACACACACTGTGATAGAGAAAAAAAACAGATTTTTCATAAACTTCAATAATTCTTTCCCCCATCTCTTACAAACATATAAAGAAACAAAACCAAATTCGAATGGGTCACAAAACATATATGGCTGAAAACCGGGCCAAATGCAAAGTCCAACAAAATGTAAAAATAAGACAAAAATTGAAATAAATCCTAAAATAAGCCGTTTTGGGCCGAAACGATGATCCAAACCGCTTACGGCGTTTGTGAAAACATGCTCCTCGGTCCAATGGTCGTTTTGACTGGTCCCGGGCCTGAAACGGAGACTTCTAGCCCAAGTTATGACCATTTTAGTGAAGCCTCATTTGATAAGCGATCTTGAGCCTCCAAAAAGTCTAAAGCTTGTTCATCCACACTTGGGCCCACATCAATTTGATTAAGTTTGGACGACGGTTAGTTTGTTCGGACGAACTTACAAAGATTTGGACAACCGTAAGTTTGTTCCGACGAACTCTCGTAATGACCCTATTTAGACACGTGTCTTCGTCCAAACCGTTCATTTTTGTGTTTAGACGATCTATTCTATGATCGGGGCAACTCTATTGGCTTGAGACATTTTTAAGGATTACGTAGAAAAAACTAACAATTTTAAAATCTTCCTTTTGCAATAATGTTTGATCTGGCATGGATGTTTTAAATTTTAATAACGTTTGATCTAGTGGATGCGGCTATTTCCCATGTGTGTAATTGGTACATAGGACCACTTACCGACAAGAACAAATAAGAAATTAAGATATGCTAGTATTAAAAAGAAGAAAATTGAGATGAGTACGTTGCGTCAAAATTGAAATGTGTTGTAGCGCGCATATCCATATGTGCCATATTGTATGATTTAATTTGCAAATGGAAATATAGGTGAACGCCTATGCTAAACACTGAGAGGAGCCCAATATCATTACTCACAATTATGAAATTGTGGGGCCGTAGTCATTATTTTCTAGACTGCTTGTATACTAGTCTTTGTGGTTGTGAATGAGATCGGGAACACCTTATAGTGCAAAAAATCTTATAGTGCAAAAAATCTCGAACATATAATAGGAATGTAAGAAAAATTTCTTTTAATATTTATATGTATTTACCCCTTTCTATTATTTTAAGAAGTAGGGCAAATTAGGCTAAATAATTCAATGAGTCAACTCAACAAGTAACTCAACTAAGCAGGTGTAGTCGGTTGGAGCATTGCGCGCATGCAATTGCATTGAAGTAGGTCATGAGGCTGGGAAAATGAAATAGATATGTATTAAATATATCCGGCTCTACTACCATAAAAAATTGTATCATTATATCTCTTAATGAACTGATTTATGTGTTCGTATATAAGGCAGGTGGCTTACTTACCGGCAGGACCACATAGCATTGTCATGCAATCCCCAAGTAACAAGGTATTGAACACTATACGGAATTTCATAGAGAAATGGCCACATGAAACTTTAAGGTACGATATTGATTTAGTAAAACACTAAGTTATGCAGAGATGTATTTTTAATACTTTAACATATGCAAAACTTAACCTTACTAGTGACTCATTATTAAACGGGATAAATTAAAAGCTTACAGAGATATGGAACTTTCACAAACTATACTTGTTCACCATGCCACATTGCCTCACTCATTAATCTACTTAAAAAATCATGTTGTATGTTTTATCTCATCAATCATAGGACTGCATCCTCGTAACTTAGCTTATAGATTATCATAAACGTCTTATTACAATTAGGCAACATGCTCTTTAGTAGTAGAAAGGAAATATCTAGGAATGACGAATGTTATAAACAATTTTATTATGACCATCCATGTTGTAAAACCGATTGAGAATACGTACGCGGAATATCAATCAATACAAAGATGACACAAGAAAGAATAAACGTGAACAAGAACTTTCAAATGATTATTATGAACTGAATAATTTCGGATGCTACACCGATTACAACTCTCTGGTATTTATAGTGTGTAACTAACTATAACTAACACTCAACAAATATTGAGAATTTACACTAAGCATCCTACACTATATCTTCCGAACGGAAGTAACCCTTCGGAAGATTTCCCACTAAACATATGTATACTTCGGAAGAAATCCAAAGTACACAATAACATCCTTCCGAAGTAAACACAACCTTCGGAAGATATCAACTTAGCTTCAGAAGACTATGTTAAGCTTCGGAAGAAACTTAACTTTCGGAAGTTCACTTGTTTTGGCTTGTAATACTTCACAAGCTCCACCTTAAAATCCAAAACAAGATTTTAACCAACTCCCAATGTATCCAAGCAAAACTTGAACTTTCCACCAGGTAGAGACTTTGTAAACACATCTGTTGGATTCTTTAAAGTAGACACACCTTTCACTTTCACCTTACTAGCATTCATCACATCCCTTATGAAGTGTAACTTCACATTAATGTACTTTGTTCTCTCATGAAATATGTTGTTCTTTGATAACTGAACTGCACCCTGGTTATCACAAAGCACCACTGAACCTGCAACTTTGATTCCTAATTCAGAAACAAAACCATGCAGCCACATAGCTTCCTTGACTCCCTCAGTCAATGCTATGTACTCAGCCTTTGTTGTAGATAATGCCACCACATGCTGCAACTAAGCTTTCCAACTTACCAAGTTACCCAGCACTTAAAATGCATATCCTGTAATAGATCTACCCCTATCCAGATCATTGGTAAAATCTGAATCCACATAACCAAAATTATGTCAACCTTCTCATGTTCAATGATGCCCAAACACTAAACCATAGTGCTTATTACCCCTGAGATATCTCAAGATCCATTTTACAGCAACCCAATGAGCTTTCCCCGGATTTGACAAATACCTGCTGACTAAACTCACAACATACCCAATATCCAGCCTTGTACAAACCATCAAGTACATCAAGCTCCCAACGACATTGGCATAAGGTACTTTCTCCATATATCTAACTTCAGCTTTTGACTTAGGACAATCAGAACTTGACAGTTTAATATGAGCACCTATAGGAACTGTTACCGGCTTCACACCATCCATCCTATAGTTACTTAGTACCTTCTCCAAGTAAGACTTTTAAGACAACTTCAACACCCTGTGCTCTCTTTCCCTTGTAATCTCCATGCCCAATATCTTCTTTGCTTCACCCAGATCTTTCATCTCAAAGTCTAACATCAATATTTTCTTAGTAGCTTTAACTTCCTCCAAGTCTGAACAAGCCACCAACATGTCATCAACATACAGTAACAAATATACAAATTTGTTCTCACTGTATTCCTTAAAAAACACCCAACTATCATAGCTACTCCTTTTAAACCCGTTAGTCATCATATGTTCATCAAACCGTTTATACCATTGCCTAGGGGATTGCTTTAGCCCATATAAAGACTTATTAAGGAGACATACTTTCTCTTCCTACCCCTTCACCTCAAACCCCTCTAGCTGCTTCATATAGATAGTCTCATCTAGCTTTCCATGCAAAAATGCAGTCTTCACATCCAACTGATGTAGCTCCATATCCATAGAAGCAGTTAATGACAGCATAACCCTTATAGATGAATGTTTCACCACAGGTGAGAATATTTCATTATAATCCACACCTGGTTTCTGTGTAAACCCCTTAGCTACTAGCCTAGTCTTGTACCTAGGAGATTCACCTTCAAAAATCCCATCTTTCAGTTTGAACAACCATTTACATGACACAGACTTGTGACCCTCAGGTTTATCAACCAGCTCCCATGTGCCATTTTTATACAAAGATTCCATCTCTTCCTCTATGGCCTTACACCATTTTTCACATTCTTTCACAGAAATTGCCTCAGAGTATGACAATGGTTCATAAATGCTTTCTTCTTCAGTAGCAACAAAGTCCATTGCAAACAAATCCATCCCCTCTCTGAACCTAAGAGGAGGTATCACTTGTCTCCTCTGTTTATCCCTAGCCAACTGGTAATCATCTATACCATCTCCCTGGCTACCAGAGGTACCTTGATCAACACCTTTATCATTCACACCTCGCTGCTCCACCTCAATCTGAACCCCACTCTGATCTTTAACCTTTGACTTCCCTTTTTCTTGAATGTCTTTATACATAACATTCTCTTGAAAAAGTACATCTTTGCTCACTATTATCTTCAGCCTGTCCCCTTCTAGCCTCCATAATCTATTTCCTTTAACACCCTCAGGGTATCCTAGAAAAACATATTTACAAGCCCTAGGTTCCAACTTCCCTTGGCTAACATGAGCATATGCCAAAGATCCAAACACCTTAAGTTCCCCATAGTCACCCTTTCTTCCTAACCATGCCTCCATAGGTGTCTTCCTGTCTAATGCTGCTGATGGAGACCTATTGACCAAATATGCTTAAGTTGAAACAGCTTTAGCCCATAACATCTTTGGTAAACCAGAACTAGCCAACATACACCTTGCCTTTTCAAGTAAAGTTCTATTCATCCTCTCAACCAGGCCATTGTACTGAGGAGTCCCTGGCACAGTTCTATGTCTAGCAATACCATGAGTTTTACAAAACTGATTAAACTCATGACTGCAGAACTACAACCCATTATTAGTTCTTAACTTCTTGACTTTCCTCTTTGTTTGAGTTTTCACAAGGACTTTTCATTCCTTGAATTTGCTGAAAACATCACTCTTATTCTTCAGTACAACAACCCAAACTATTCTAGAATAATCATCATTCAAGGTCATATAGTATCTAGCACCACCCAAAGAATCAACCTTAGCAAGACCCCATAAATCAGAATGAATGTAGTCTAATACCCCACTTGTGATATGTCTAGTCTTTGAAAACTTTACTCTCTTGTGTTTACCAAGAATATAAGTTTCATAAAAACCAAAATCATAATTGCTCAACTCAGTCATTAACTGTTGCTTATGCAACTCCACCAGTCCCTGATGACTGATGTGACCAAGCCTCCTATGCCATAGCATAGCCTTAGAACTACTATCACTTGAGGCAGATGCCACCTGAGATTCTACTACACCAGCACTATCTAACAAGTAGATATTATTCTCCATTCTACTCCCAGACAATACTACCATTGATCCTTTTATCACCTTAGCCTTACCATCCCTAAGACTAACATGGTAACCAGAAGTCTCCAATAGCCCTAAAGACAATAAACTTCTTTTAAGACTAGGAATATACCTTACATCATAAAGATCCACTTTCATACCACTCTTCATTTTCAGAGTCACTGTTCCATGACCCACAATCTTGCAAGGTCTATCATCCCCTAGCTTAACTGATCTAAGATCTTCAATCTTTAGTTCTTTAAAGAACTCCTTCACAGGTGTCATATGATATGAGCACCCTGAATCCATAATCCACTCATCTCCCTTGCCACTGCTTGTGACAGCCAACACATCTGAACTTTCATATCCATCAAAAGAATCATCCTATGCATTATGTCTAGAATGAGTCTTTGATCCACTTGATTCATCCTTCTTCCTTTTCAACTCCGAACAATATTTCTTGAAATGCTTTTCTGATCCACACACATAACACCTCTTTTTGTACTTGGACCTGAACTTTGAGACACTTATCTGCTTGAAGTTTCTTTGATCAGATCTTCCCTTGACTACCAAGCCCTCTCCACCATCTTCTTTATAATCAGTTCTCTTCTTCAATTCATTTGAATTGAGAGCTTCCAATACTTCTTCCATGGTAAGAGTGTCCCTACCATACATCAAAGTATCCACAAAATGCTCATAAGATGACAGCAAAGATGTTAAGAATATGATTGCTTGGTCTTCATCATCTAATTCAACTTTGATGTTTTCAAGGTCCAACACCAACTTGTTGAGTTCATCAGTATGATCTTCAATTGACTTCCCAAGAGCCATTTGGAATGTGTACAACCGTTTCTTGAGATACAATCTGTTCGCAAGAGACTTCGTGTTGTACAAACTTTCCAATTTTGCCCAAACCCCTGCAACAGACGTCTCCTTCGATACTTCTCTGAGTACTCGATCCCCTAAGTTCAAGATAATTAACTATGTGCCTATTCCAGCATCTCCTTCTTCTCCTTGTCTGACATTATGTTCGGCAACTTGGATTCTCCGGCCAAGACATCCACCACTCGTTAGAGAATGAGTAATGCCTTCATCTTCAATCGCCATAACCCAAAGTCGTTCTTTCCCTCGAATTTCTCAACTTCGAACTTCGTAGACACCATTGTTGCCGTCGATCGATCTTTGATTGAATCTAGATTCTCAATTGAGCCACAAACCAGCCTCCGATACCAATTGTTGTAAAACCGATTGAGAATACGTACGCGGAATATCAATCAATACAAAGATGATACAAGAAAGAATAAACGTGAACAAGAACTTTCAAATGATTATCATGAACTGAATAATTTTGGATGCTCCACCGATTACAACTCTCTGGTATTTATAGTGTGTAACTAACTATAACTAACACTCAACATATATTGAGAATTTACACTAAGCACCCTACACTATATCTTCCGAACGGATGTAACCCTTCGGAAGATTTCCCACTAAACATACATATACTTCGGAAGAAATCCAAAGTACATAATAACATCCTTCCGAAGCAAACACAACCTTCGGAAGATATCAACTTAGCTTCGGAAGACTATGTTAAGCTTCGGAATAAACTTAACCTTCGGAAGTTCACTTGTTTTGGCTTTTAATACTTCACAATCCAAATAAAATGTTTTAGTTCCGTCACAGTGGTTGATTTTTTGTGATCCATGAAGAAGCATAAACTTAGTAAAAAACCTAAAATTTCCTTCGATCCAGCTGCATGTTTATGCCCTTAGTTCACTTGTGTTAGAATGGAGCTTCATTTGATGATTTGCTTGTAGCCAAGGGTGGGTTCTTGGCTTATTTTTTTTCTTCTTTTTCTCCACTACAAGAAACGTAGATCTTCGTGTGCAATATGTGAGGTTAAAAGTCTACTATGTGCAAGTAATTGTCTTCACCTACACATCTAATAAATGTATGTCATGATGTGTGCTGGCAGATCATTACCCACACATCAATTACGTGTACGCATATATCATGCTATATAACTAGTAAATATAGTTTCGGTTGTATGACATGATAAGTATACACTACAACTGCCCCACTCGTATCTGAATAACAAATTTACATTGAAACGTATATTTATATGAATTTATATTATCAAACTAAAACATATTATATTCGACCACACTCGTTTTCAAACAATATTTATGATGAATGTAGAGCAACTCAATGCGTACATAAAAGTTATCTAGATAACACTTTATATTTGACTTAACTCGTGTTAGAACAAAATTTACGTCAAATTGTAGACAAACTCATATTTAATTCGACATGTATGTAAAAAGATGGATACAAGAAATTAGTTTTTAAGCGAAAATGAGCAAATCCGAAGCATTAGAAACTCAAGCAGGTTCAAAATGACATTACTTAAAGTTTTATAAAAAACTTTGGGTTTAAAAGTGTCAATTCAACATGCTGGTGGCAAAGGTCACCGACCTTCCTTCTTATGAATATACACGTGTGTCGCAACGTGACATCTATAACATCAAAAAGTATAGAGTAGTTTTTTCAGAACAAAATTTACATCGAAATGTATAGTTACTCAAGTCTATATCGTTGAATGAAAAAATATTATATTTGACTTCACTTAAGCTCAAACATAATCTAAATCGAAATGTAGTACAACTTAAGATACATTAAAATTAGGATGAAATCATTTTATATGTGACACAATTGTGTATGAACAAAATGTAGTACAACTTAATATGCATTAAAATTAGGATGAAATCATTTTATATGTGACACAATTTGTGTATGAACAAAATCGTCCAAACAAAAATTATATTAAAACATAGACAAACTCTAATTTACAACGACACGTATCTAAATGGAAGGATGTAAGAAAATTGTATTGTTAAGTAATAAACGAGTAAGTTCGAGGGTTTAAAATTTTGAGGGGGTAAAAGTGAAATTTCTTAAAGTTCTATAAAATGATTGAGTAGGGCTGCAGACGAACTGAATGTTCAGCGAACAGTTCGTGAACCGTTCGGTGGGAAGTTCGTTTATGTTCGCTCGTTTAGTAAATGAACGAACACGAACAGGAAAATTCCATTCGTTTAGTTAAAAGAACGAACATGAACACAACCCGCGTCCGTCCATTTATGTTCGCGAACGTTCGATAATGTGTTCATTATGTTCGTTCGCGGAAGTTCGATAAAATGTTCGTTTATATTCTTAATTATTGTGTTAGTTATTTTTATGACTATTATATCAAGTATTTTTTTTATATAGATGTTAACTACTTATTACTTTTTATTAGTATTGTGTAATCTTTGTAATTAAAAAAATATAAATTTTATTTTAAAATAAATCTATAATAATTTGTATTTTTGTGTTATGAATTTTTTTTGTGTTCATCATTTTCATTAACAGTTGTTTGTGTTCGTTTGCTTTTGTTTGTGTTTGTTTGCATTCTGTAAGTGTTCGTAAACAATTCATGAACATGTTCATTTTCTTAATGAACGAACACGAACAAAAAATCTCGTTCGATAAGTGTTCGTGAATATGAACAAGTTTATTTCTTAACGAACGAATACGAACAAAACCTTGTTCGTGTTCGTTCGGTTCGTTTGCAGCCAGAGTTAAAAGTGTCAATAGAATGAACCTTCAAGGCGGGGGCTGGCTTTTGACCAGCGGCCTATGATAGTAATTTACACGCCATAACGGACAATAAAATTTTGTTTAATTTTTTCACTTTCTTAAAGTGACGAAAATTGATATTTTGTTAATCCTGTTATTGTTTACGTTTCTTTTGATTGTAAGATATCTGTCGCATGCTAAAATACAATATTAATGTTATGATTTGATAACTTTTATTTTTAGACTCAATTGTTTTCAATATATTATATCGTTACTTGCGAAATAAAAAATATTTGATACAGAAACCAAACTATATATGATGCAAAAGTTGCAGAATGTTTTATATCATAAGCATTAATACATACATATGCTTGCAGCAGTCCCACGTATACTTGTAGTAGATCTGGATGCAAATCAAAACCCATAGAATCTGTCATTATCCTTGATTTATGCTAAAATTAATTAAAACATGATACAGAAACCAAACTATACATGTTACAAAAGTTACACAACGTTTTATTTCATAAGCATTTATACATATGTATGCTTTATTCCATAGAATTATGTCATCGTCGTTGATTCATGCTATGACTAATCAAACATGATGAGGATGCAGACGAATCGGAAGCCCTTTTGCAGGGGTGGCCATGGGATCGTATTTGATTTTCTCATCGGGTATCAACAAGTCCCATTTAAAATTACTGACAATGTTGTGAAGGAACACAAGTATTTCCAATCGTGCAAATTGATTCCCTATACACATCCTAGGACCCCCTCCAAAAGGCA
>CM046450.1:23830891-23893391 GCA_025506515.1 Flaveria trinervia | reverse complement strand
ATTACACGGTTATAGAAAAAGAGCTTTGGATATATAAATATGAGGTGACCTTTTTATCTTATTTTTAATGTATTAAGTATGATACGCCATATGCTTTTATAGAAAAGAAAGCTAACATAAATGATATATTTTATAAAAAAGAAAGCTATATGAGTGATCGTAAGAACAAATCGGGTTCTCAGAGTTAGTGCAAACATCACATCTCAAAAATATTATGTTTTGTGATTTATGAAAAGCCGGGTTATCTGCTAAAAATCCACATCATAAAATAAATGGATTCAGAACACATAAGTATAACTAAAATTAACATAAAGTGAGTCCGCTAATTTGACCAGAGAACTCTCTTTGAGTTTGCCGGGTCAGGGAGCGAACGCTTGCCAAGTTCCATCACCTTAGAACCTAAACCAGTGTATATGACTACAAAGCTGCAAAGGATGATAAAAAAAATAAAGCTGAGTCTGCTAATTTGACTAGAGAACTCTCTTTGAGTTGTCAAATCACAACTTAATTTGAATGTTAACCATCTTAATATTCTATTGAACTTATTTTTCTTTTAAGTTTCAATCACCAATCACCAATCATTTTTTAATTAATCCCACTTACAATCTTATGAAAGTACAGATACTATTCACATAATAAGTCGTTGAGTTTACTATCTACACAAGCGAACCCACTAAGATTGAATTTGTACATCAACCACGGTCAACTAAACAATGATCTTTTATTTTTTAAAGACGAGCATCATGCACAAAAACCGTTTACACAAGAACTGTCAGATGAGGATCCGTTATACTTCAGACTTGGCGATCAAAAGTTTTGGGAACATATCCGGGATAACCACATCTAGTAACATTAATAACAATCAAACAATACCGGTTTTGGTGGGGTGATCAGTTGTGGTTACCGGACTGCTGATCACGGTTTAATTTCATAACTTGTTGAAAGGTGGCATCCGGAAGCCCACACATTTCACCTTAAAATTGGTGAAGCAACGTTAACGTTACAAGATGTTGGTATGTTATAGGGCTCACTGATTGAGGGGAACATAGTATTTAGGTTTGATTGCTTGATTTCAAGATAGGAACATTTTGCAAGGTGCCAATACTTTATGGGGTATACGCATAAAAGGGCACATTTAAAGCAATTATCTATCATTAAGGATCTAGAAAGATAATTTCAAAACAATACAACTATTTGGCAATGTACACAACGTACGGGATTTGTTATATTATTCTTATGTTGTGGTACTTTCTTTTCTAACAGCTCGGACAACATGATACCATTGTATTATTTGTTTTGAATGTTCAAAACATTTAAAAGCACAAACAACCAATTTTTTTAAGATGGCTAAGAGAAAGTTTCAACCCAAACATAATCTTAAACAATAACTTTCCTAATAAAACAGATGAGCGAGTCTTATTAGTTAGATAAGTAGCAGTTTACGCACACATATTTAAGAGAATACCCCATTGAAAGAGTACAGATGTAGCAATGTTTACCAAGTCCATCTTTATGTTCTACAACTCCATTTTGTAGCGGAGTATTAGAACAAGATGTTTGATGAAGAAAACGTATTAAAACCAATGTTAACAAATCCTATTATCACTTCAAAATGTGTTAAAAAATCTATCAAATTGATTTTTCATCAAATAAAAGAATGTTTTCATGTTGCACTATCCAGTCATGACCTTTAACAATACTATACACATGACAAGAAAAAATCCCCAAATGCTAGTCACAATAATGTTCATAAACACTTTACAACATCATCATCAAATGACCACCTCTGACACCAAATAGAAAGACTGAGAGAGAGGAATATAAAAGAATTAAATGACCAAACAAGATTAAATCACAAGTTATGTCACAACGGAGGTAAAAGCGTCTAGTATATAAATCTTTGACATAGAAACACTATGGGATGAATTCAAAATAACAATTGTTATTCGATTTGAATTTTCTAACAGATATGATATTTCTAATAACTTTTGATGTGACATGGCTGTTTTTAAGATGAAGAGGTGCCAATGTTTGATGTGACATGGATGTTTTTGGATGAAGAGGTTCTAGTGGATTGGACTATTTCCCATATGTGTAATTTGTATAAAGTAACCATTACCGACAGTAACAAAATTAGAAAATAAGAATTCTAATATTAAAAAGAAGAAAATTTAGATCAGTATGTTGCATCTAAATTGATATGTGTTGTAGCTCACATATCCATATATGCCATCTTTAATGATCAAGATTGTAAGTGAGAATATAGGTGAATACCTATGGTACATAACGAGAGGTGCCCCGTATTATACTCGTAGTTATGATGTTGCTGGGCTATAGTCATTATTTTCTAAACTACTTGTAGACTAGTCTTTGTGGTTGTAGCGATCGAACAAAGAGACGTAGGAAATCAACATCAACTTCATGCAAAAATCAAAACGAATTCATATAAAAATGTGATGTTTTCGCGTGAAAATTTTTAGTTTTAGATAGTTTTTTCACGAGATCATCATTTAGTATAAATAGATGTTTGCTATTGATATATATAACACTTGCCATTTTCCTATTTTGTAAGCTTTATGCAATTAGTGATACATTAAGAGAAAATCTTTTATTGTGTTTTGTGAAATTGAGTTATGTGTTTGTGTATACCAATCCAATTATCACTCATTCTTTATTTGATGGATTGAAATTGATCATTTCGTGAATTTTTGGATCGATTTTGGTTGGAGTTAAAGGTAGTTATTGAAGAATATACATGGATTCAAATTTGTTATGTGGTTATTATGGATATTGATTGATTTTTGGTAAACGTGAGGTTGTTAATGTGACATCCGATAATTTTCTGTAAGCAAATTTCGTTAGTTCCGTTAGGTCTTGCATAAATGTGTCGTGAGCACACCCTAGTTGTCATTAAACGTTGGTGACTTAATTACAATTATCTATGATAAACAGACAATAATATAATTAATAATGTTGATTATTAGTTAACGGTTATGTGATTTATGAATTTCAAATATTATTTATGAATTTTACTTTTTAACATGTAAACGTGTGATATTTGGTTCATGTGTTTTGTTGCTAATCGGAATATATGATTATTATTGTTGATTAATAATATATGTGTTTTGTAGTTAAAAACTATTTGAAAAGTGTTAAATAGATCAAATTTTATTAAATTTAAACAAGGGGGGTTTATTTTATGACTACCATTTAACTTAATATTACCAAAATTAAGTAAACCCTAGCCCCAAACCACCCCTCATTGCGGCCGAACCTCCTTCTCCCCTCACCCTCACAAGTTTTGATCAAGAACAAGCACCAACATTTGATTTTGACTTGGTTTCAAGTGTTGCAACATGTTAGCAAGTGTTAATCATCATCTTCACACATTTTAAGGTGAGTTTCTAACAAGATTTTCATAGTTTTGATCCATGTTAAATCCTAATTCGAAAAATCATATGAGAAAATTCAAATTGATGATTGTTTGATGATGATATGTTGTTAATTATGTTGTATGAATGTTGTTTTATGATGACTATGCAAGAAATTCATGGTTTGATCATATAGTTCATACATTGCCCAAACTAGAAACTTTGTCATAATGGAATTCATGTTTTAATGATTGGTATATGTTAGGGGGATTGTTATGATTGCTATGAACTAGATTAGGGATGTCATTGATCAATTCAGGATTAAAGTTAATGAAAATATGGATTTTGTATATTATTTTCCCAAAAGGGGAACTTTATTCACTTGAAATAGGAATGATTAACTTTGGTTAATCTTTATCATACACATTCTACCAAATATATTTTTTGTCTTTTTTGTTAAAATTGTTATTTTCTAGGTTGATAATCACAATTTTAGGGGGATAAACTATGAAAATGTATCAAAAAGATTTTGATTTTAGAGGGAGTAAACTTTGAAAAATTATAATTTTTTTTTAAAAGTCTACAAGA
The DNA here is from genome assembly GCA_025506515.1 of Flaveria trinervia. Lineage (NCBI taxonomy): Eukaryota > Viridiplantae > Streptophyta > Magnoliopsida > Asterales > Asteraceae > Flaveria > Flaveria trinervia. The sequence continues at coordinate 23,889,432 of CM046450.1, read as the reverse complement.
CGAATTTTCAATGTTAAATAAGAAATGATAGTACATTTCTTGATTTTGATACATAACATACTAAAGCCTAAAAAACTAACTTGGATTATGTTTGATATTTTGATAGGCTCGACTTTCAAGGGTGAAAAACACTATACTATGTGATGAACTTAAACTAAATTTTCTATGACTGAAGTGAGTTATGGATCAAGGTTTTATGGTAACACTAATTCAATGCTAAAACAGACTGAGAGTTACCGTCTAGTCATACTCAAGCTAGTTAGTTTTGGATTTAGTAATTTCATGTGTATTTCATGTATGTGTGTGTATATATATATATATATATATATATATAATATATATATATATATATATATATATATATATATATTATATATATATATATATTATGATATATATAGGAATAAGTGCAAAAGATTAAAATCATGCAAAAAGCAAAAAAACAAAAGAAAATTGACAAAAGATGCCTAAAGGCCATATAAGAATAAATAGAAGCAATGTGAACAATATTAAAAGATATGTTAAAGACATACATACTATATGGTAAATATTTTATTTCATACCACACAGGAGGTAAAATCAAAATATGGGACATGTAAGTCCGATTTGGCATATAAGTGCTATACGTCTTACGAGGGCAAAACAAACAAATTTCATATTAAACCTTAATACAAACCTAATTGACACTAAATAAACACATTTAAGTAGTTAAAACACCCTGAAATGGCTTTAATTTAAATCTAAAAGTTGAACTTGTTGCGTGCGAAATGTTGAAATGAATATGAGGAGACGTGAGAAGTTTCAAATTCACACAAACTAATCGCACGGGAATCTTTGACTTGTCACAAGAAAGGTCAAAATTAAGTTCATGTGATTACTCACAAGTCTCGCAAGAAGTTAAATTTAAACTTAAACTACTCGCATGCGAATAGTTTGCTCTTGTGTAAAAAGTTTGAATTTTTGAAATTTTAATTATTTTCTAAATCTGAAAATTTTAATTATGTTACTAATAAATGTGTGTTTAATCTAATTTTCCAATGGCAAGACCAATGGTTTTCAATAAAAACCATAACGTTGTGGCATTTCTTGGAGATATACCTTACGATAAGGTGCTATTCAGATCAAGCATTGACGGGTTAAAGCCTTCACGCATTTTTCATGCTATTACAACAAATCCTAATATTGACATTGATGTTATTAATCAGTTCTGGATATCGGTTGCCAATAAGACAAACCCTCAAGGAGAATCTTGTATTACTGCTATGGTTAAAGAGAAGAGGGTTGTTATTACTATCGAGGTGATCAATAGTATTACTGTTGGAAGATCATCCTAACACTTGCATGAAGATAGATGATGATGTTGCATGAGATTGCTTGACAAGGATGGGGTATGAAAACAGATATCGTTCAGGGAGCAACCTGAAGTGTTGTTGGACAACCTAAGTGATATATTTTGATCACTACTTGTGTCACTTGTTGATGACTTACCTTATATTATATCCAAGGCTATATTTACAGAGATGTAGACGAATGTCATTGCTACTACTAGGAAGAAGTTTATTATGTATCACGGTTCATCGAAATGATCATGAACCCTACTCATCCTAAGTTAGTTGTGTCTGATTCTACAACCTATGATGTCATGATGATAAAGAAAGGCATCTTTACATATCTAAGGGGATCACACGAAAATATGGGGAAAGGTGATCATTTTGCCAAACTTGGCTGATTCGTTGATGCTTGTCAAGTGGATGATTAGAACTCACACCACATGATGATGTTGAGCCACAACAGACTGATCAAGCTGGTCCTTCATGTAGAATTACTAATGATGCTCCATGAGGATCTCAAACTACTGGTATGTTAATTGAGTAGGAGGTAAATTCCTTTGTTTAGTGGTAGTAAGACCGATAGTAATCAGATAGGGAAAGTTCCTTTCGTTTTGTAAGAGAGACCCACAGTGCCAGTACTAAGCACACTGCTGAGGATTTAGATATCGATTTTGTTCCTGAGGACTCACGAAATACGTAGAGGAGGAAAAAGAGAATGGCCAGGAAAGGAGTTGAGTTTGAGAGAAGTCCAAATGGGAGAGACATGTGAGATCCGATAATTTTCCGTTACCAAACTCCGTTAGTTCCGTTGAGTTTTGCATACACGTGTCGTAAGCACACACTAGTTGTCGTTTAACGTTGGTGACCTAATAATAATTAACAATGTTAAATTAATGATAATCTAACTAATTATGTGATTGTTGTGTTATGTTTATGTGTTTACATGATTTAAAGGTTCATTGTGGAAATTAATCGCGTAACGTGAAAACGTGTGTATTAATTCGTATGTGTTGTGTTTTATAAAAATAAAATATATAATTGTTATCGTTAGTTTATATGTTTATATTATTAAGTTAAAAACACTTTACAAGGAGTTTAAAGCCAAATTTTTATAATATACAAAACACAAGGGTTTAAATGGTAAATATGCAAAATTTAATTAATCAAAACAAAAACCCTAGAAACCCACCCCTATTCGGCCGCAACCACCCTTCAACCCCCTTCCTCTTTGTGATTTTGACCAAGAACAAGCAAGAAATCACTGAATTTGATCGATTTCAAGGATTACAACAAGTTAGAATCATCAAATACAAGCCATTACACGTTTAAAGGTTAGAACTTTACAAGTTTTTGTGGGTTTTTCATGATGGCCGAACCCTAATTCGTGGATGGGTGTTCATGATGTCGAAATTGTTGTTGTTTGATGATGTTAGTATGTTAGTTAGATGGTATAAATGTTGTTTAACGTTGATTATGCAAGAATGATACGTTTTTAATGGATTGATCATGAACTTTGATTCTAGATAAACCCTAATTCGAAAATTGATGTGATTATGTGAGATTGATGACTGTATGATGAATGTATGATGGTTAGTAGGTTGTATGAATGCTAGGTTACATTGATCTTGCAAGAAATTGATGAATTGAAGGTTGTCTTCATAGGTTACTAATAATAGTAACTTTATTTTCATGATATGATGATTTGATGATGGATTGATGTTGTTAAAGGGTTTATAGTGATGATTAGGTGCTAGATTGTTGATATTAATGCTAGAAACCTTGGAATGGATGTTGTTGTTCATATCTTGCCAAAAGTGGAAACTTTTGTTTATGATGATTGGTGGATTAAGATGATTAGGTATTGTTGATCATGTCTAGATGTTGTTATGAGCTTGAAATGGTATAATTGTGATGAATTCATGAATACATTGAGTGTTTGATAGATTTTGGAATGTACTTTCCCAAAAGGGAAACTTTATTTGCACAAAGTTTGAAAGATGATAATTTGAATATGTTTGGGATATCAGGAGCATGTTAGTATGTTCATGGATGATTTCTAATGTGGTAGAATATGTTAATTTAGTTGTGTGGGATGCTTGGATGATCATGCGTGATGTATGGACTTTGATGATCATGTATGATGTTAAAGGTTGATTAGTAATTAAGGCATCATGTTTGGGACTGGAAATTGATTATTGTGATGTATGTTAAATGCAATGAACATGGTTAATGATATGATTGTGATCATCATACACGCGTGCGAATCTGAGGCTCCTACTTAGTAGGATTGGCAGGGTTTAGGATGTGAAGTCGTGAGTGGCTTCACATGGCATTTAGTGCGTGATTTAATCTTTGTGTGGCATGATAGTTATGTTATAACTAGTGGGCATGTTAATGTTTTAGATTCGCATGACTTGTATGATACTGGTAGTATGATGATCTAAGTAATACACCTGGATAATGTAGCATACATGTGATCCATTTGAATGTTAACCATGTATGATGTATGAGTATGCTTGCTTAAATGGCTTATAACACATAATGTCACCACAGGGTCAAACGAGTCAACTAGGTCAAACATGTTTGTTCTTATGAAACCCTGAGTCTTTGGTTGTAGTGTACTTAGGGCTTCACATGTTCTATGTTTGCACGTACTCATGTACTTATATGATCTAGGTAACCTCTGAAGGTTGTCTGTCCACTCTTTCTTTCAAGTAAACTCTAAGTATTCATTTCGCATATCAGTGAGTTCATGCCTCACTCTTTACTTAATCTCTTTTGGGGGAGATAGCATACTGGTAATTTACAAACGCTTTATATATTTAAGTTGTGTATAATATTAATATAGTGTTGTTTATCATGGAAAAGTCCTCACACTTTCGAATTGTTAATTTTGAATAGCGGGGAAACTTGGGTAATACTACTGGGTCTGGCGAGCCCCACCTGTGTGACTTGAGGTCAACCGGGTGCAATTTGTCCTATTGCACATTGTCACCACCTGTTAAGTCGTGATAGGAGGCAACAACTTATCAGAGTCAGCTTCAATTGCAAAATCACTATGAATTAATATTTATTGTTAATAGACTAGCTATCTGTTACAATACACTGCTTATATATCACAACTATTAAATTGTTTATATTTGAACACCAACTCTTGAACTCACCAACCGTTGTGTTGACATTTTAGTATGCTATTCTCAGGTCGTTAACTTCGCTTGCCATTAGGAGCACTACACGGTTCATCATGCATATTAAGACTCCGTTTAAAAGACATCTTTGTTGGTTTATAATTATTAATGTTTTCTTATTTGGTTTGGCGCGTGTTTTGCCATATTATACATTTATACTATTTGGGTTTCTTTACTTACAAAACACTTCAGCATGGTTTTAAAGTTTTAACTTTGGTTGAGTTTATTTTAAATGTGGCATATAGAGTCGTTCTAAGTAACTATTGACTGTGATCTTGGTTTGTTCACACGCCTCGCGGTAAAACTCCGCACGTGGAACATAATGAATGAATGAATGAAAGTCTTGCAAGCAAACGAAAGGAGGTTCACAACTCACCAAGAGTTGTTAGCTCAACTATGTGTTTATAGCGTGCGATCTTGGCTAACACTTAAGGGTTCACACACAGGGGGAGTTAGTCTATATGACTACTCTATACGTGCGATATGTATCCTAGCATTCATACAACCTATTAATGTATCCTAGCATTCATACAACCTATTAATCATCATATATTCATCAAACAATCATCAATCATACATAATCTGATCAATTTCGAATTAGGGTTTGTGTAGAATCAAAGTTCATGATCAATCCATTAAAAACGTATCATTCATGCATAATCAATGTTAAACAACATGTATACAATCCAACTAACATACTAACATCATTAAACAACATCAATTTCGACACCATGAACAATCATTCACGAATTAGGGTTCGGCCCTAACAATAAACCCATAAAAACTTGTAAAATCTAACCTTTAAACGTGTGTTAACTTGTAATTGATGATTCCAACGTGTAGTAATCCTTGAAATCGAACAAATCTGAGGCTTTGATGCTTGTTCTTGGTCGAATTTGCAATGGTGGTGGGTGTGTGAGGAGTGTTTGCGGCCGAATGGGGGTGAGAATTAGGGTTTGGGTTGTTTTGTTTAATTTAATTTGCATAATTACCATTTAAACCCTTGTGTTTTGGTATTTTATAAAAACTAGACTTTAAACTCTTTGTAATGTGTTTTTAACTTAATAATATAAAGATATAAACTAATGATAATCATTATATATTTTATCTTTATAAAAACACAACACATACGAATTAATAGGCACGTTTCCACGTTGCATGATAATTTTCCTAATTAACATTTAAAACATGCAAACACATAAACATAATACCATAATCACATTGTCAATTAGATTATCATTAATTTCATATTGTTAATTATTATTAGGTCACCAACATTAAACAACAACTAGTGTGTTCTTACGACACGTGTATGCAAGACTTAATGGAACTAACGGAGTTTGGTAACGGAAATTTACCAGATATCACATGCTGCCCCTAGGACCACGCTGTTAGGGGCTGTCACCACCGAACCCCCGCTGTCCCGCGAAGGATCAGTTATGTTTTATGATGACTTATGCTTATTGTGCATATGTTTATGTCTGTGAATATATGATGCATGATGTTTATGACGATGTATGATGGTATATGTTATGTATGATGATGTGTGATGATGTTCTATTTATGTATGATGTGTTTTCTTACGGTCCTTTCTACCTATCATGATGTGACTTTACGTGGTGTGATTATGATAATGAACGTAAAGTATTATCTTAAGAAAGTGAAAGATTTAAGATAATGAAAGTGGAATATAATGAATGAACAAATGAAAGTCTTGCAAGCAAAAGAAATGAGGTTTGAGAGTTGTTAGCTCAACTGTGTGTTTACAGCGTGCGATCTTGGCTAACCCTTGAGGGTTCACACATAGGGCGAGTTAGTCTATGTGACCACTCCATACGTGCGATATGTGCGATATGGGGCCGTTGTCGCTTAACCCTAGATGATATAGTTTTGTTCTCAAGAGGGGGATTAAGTACATGACATGACATAGATAGAAGTGAAAAGATAATAAATGTACAAAAAGTATGATAAGTACGAAATGTACGAAACGTGTGAAATGTACGAAACGAATGATGAAAGAAGATAATAACTATTACCTTGATGTACGTATGATGTGCGATCACATGCGATAGTAAAGAAAATGTTTTAATGAATGAAAGGTAATATAATGTTTTTGTAAAATAAGAACTCACTCAACAACGCTGACTTTTATGTGTTTCCAGTTGGCAGGTGATTGTTGTTGAGGATGTCACGAGGCGACTACTTGGCTTATTTTGGATGGCATTCTTTTGTATAATGTTTTTGCATTGTAATGTGAACAAATGATATTTTGTAATGAACATTGTATTATTTTGCAATGAACATTGTATTATTTTGCAAAAGCGATTATTATAATAAAATGAAATGTTTGTTAAATGATTCTGTTGCCATGTTTTATTTAAGCTAATGTAATTATATATTTTACGAGCGATAATTGACCAGCTGTGAGTGTCTTGGGAACGAGACCTTAGAGACAGTTAGTGTATAATACAATGTGTGTGTAAATCTTTTAACAAAAGGACATCGTATGTAATTATTAAAACTAAAGAATATACCATGCAATTTCATATATTAATATTGATACGGGAAACTAGGGTTTAAATTAGAATTTAATGTTTAAAAAGTAGTTTAGAATAAAATAATGTACTAGCTTTTATTATAAAATATGGTTTAATACAATGTAATAAATTGATTAGATTTGAAAAATAATAACTAACAAATAATTAAATTATATTTAAAAATATAATTAAATATTTAATTTATAATAAATTGATAAATAAAGTTTGAATATTAAAGTGTGAAAATAATTGGTTTATTTATTATTTAAATAACTTGGTCAAACTAATTAATTTGACAATTAATTATTTGATTGACTTTATTTGAAATACTTTTTGTTTAATAGTTTGCAGATTATTTGTTTGATTAAAATTAATTTTTAATAAAGTTTAAAACTTTTAAATGAATTTTAGCAAATTGAATTTTAATAATTCAAACTATTACTAATTGCTTGATATAATTCATGCTACTAATTTTTCCGATAATAATCCTAACTTTTATTTTTATTACGAACAATAGTTCTTCTAGTATAATTATCATACATTCACTCTCAATTTGTACTTATTTTAGGAATGATTTAGCTTATATGTTTTTTATATTATAGATTATTATTGACCGGTAAGTAATAGTTTGGATTATTAAAATTCAATATTGCCTAAATTTTATAGTATTTTAAAAACATTTAAACCAGTGATAATATAGAAATGAAAATTAATAATCTTATAGATGTTAATTAATAAATTATGAATTTATATTAATTACAAAATTATTTTTAGTAAATTAAGTGTTACATCAATTTACTGTCTTTCTTAACATCGCTTATCGTGAGATACTGGTAACCGAATTCGGTGTAGCATTTGGTTTTAGCCCATTGAAGGACAATGAGCGATGGATTCTTCTTAAAACAAGTACTTGGTATATGTAGGAAGTTCTTATAGGATTTGTACAGGGATTCTAGAACTTGGTATGGGATGTCTAGGTTATGGTTATGGTGGTGGTGATTCTAGAACTTAGTCATTTCACATGTGTCTTATACAATAATAAGAGATGTCGTCCGTGCATTATAATGGCAAAATTAATGTAGTTATGTATGTAAAAGAAGCGTGTAAAGTTATGAAGAATCGGTTATGCAGATCAAAATGTAGACTGAAAAGAGTATATAGCGACATTATAGCTGGAAAGTAAGAAAACATTACATCTTTATAAACGTAGCACAACGTGTTTTTAACAAAAACTTATGATGAATTTTAGTTACAATATATTCTTAATGGAAAAAATATACATACAAATAATAATAATAATAATAATATAATAATAATAATAATAATAATAATAGTAACAATAATAGTAATAACAATAATAATATAATAATAATAATAATAACAATAATAATAATAATAATATAATAATAATAATAATAGTAATAGTAATAATAATAGTAATAGGAATATTAATAGTAATAGTATAATAATAGTAATACTAACAGTAATAGTAATAATAATAGTAATACTAACAGTAATAGTAATAATAATAGTAATAGTATAATAATAGTAATAGTAATAATAATAGTAATAGTAATAATGTAACACCCGGTTATTTAAAAAAAATGCAAGACATGAAGAATAAATGAAAGAAAAGAAATAAAGTCCAAGTGGAAGGACTAAAAGTGTTCAAAAGGACAAATCTTTGAAAAAGTTGGTGTAAAGGTGGGCATGGCCGCCCACCCTCACTTCACATCACCATCTTCTTCGGTTTTAGAGAGAGAGAGAGCAGAGGAACTCTCGGTTTCGAAGAAAAGAAGAAGAAGAGAAGTCGAATTCAAGGTAAGAATTCATGGTTTTTAAGTGTTTATGACGGGTTTTATCCCGGTTACATGCTTATGTGCTTATGTGTTTGTGTATGTGCTCAGGTGTGTGTGTTTGATGTTGTTTTTAGGTGTTTGAACTCATTTGCAAGCGGGTTAGAAAGGAAGAATACCCAAGTTGCACCAGGTGAGTTCTAGACCCTGGTTTCTAGTTGTTTTAACATCTTTGGGGCTGAAAATGTATTAAAATGATTTTTACAAGGTTATGTATGTTTACCCGTATGTTTATGCATGTTGGATGTTAATTCTTGAATGTTTTTAGGTTATTCATATTTAGAATAGCCATGTTAAGCTTAGAACATATGGGTTTAATGATTGGGTTTTAAAACATATTAGAAATACTTTACACAGAGGGTCCATGCGCCTAGATAAGGCTCATGCGCCTGAAAATGCCTTAAGGAATTAAGTGTAATTCATGCGCCTAAACAGTAGCCCATGTGCCTAAACAGTAGCCCATGCGCCTAAGATTGCCTTAGAAATGTTTAAGTACAGCCCATGCGCCTGAATAGTGGTCCATGCACCTAGAAATATTAGTTGGATGACTAAGTGTAGGGCCATGCGCCCCAATAGTGCTCATGCGCCCAAGTGGCCCATGCGCCTAAGTGTTCATACGCCTGAATAGTACCCATGCGCCTAGAATTGGGCTGGAATTAACTAAGTGTCCAGACGTCCAGGATTCCCCATGCACCTAAGCACTCATGTGCCTGCATAGTGCCCATGCGCCTGAAAGTTGCCCATGCGCCTAAGTGTTCCCCATGCGCCTGCATAGTGTCCATGCGCCTGCATAGTGCCCATGCGCCTAAGAACTGAGAATATTTTTTGATTTTTGGAGAAAATGTGTAATGTAGGATTTAACTTGGGAGATTCCCGGGGCTATGTAAGTTGACTTTTTGAAGTCATTTATGTTGTGATAATGTGATGTATGATTGTATGATATGTATTAATTATGTTCCTTATATGATGTATGATTATCTTTCCTATGACTTTACGTGCTATGATAATGAATGAACCAAAAGTATTATGTAACGTAAAGTGAAAGATAATGAAAAAGGAACATGACGAATGAATGCATGCATTAACGAACGAATGAACGTAGGGTGGTGTTAGAATCTTATAGTGTGTTAGAAGATGGCTGGAGGTAGATCTTCGAAAGCCTCTCGTGGAGGAGGTCACGGTGCTGCTCCGCGACACAAGAGAGGGAGGCCCAGAGTCGAGAAAGTGATTCATAGAGAACCAGAGACCCTCATCCGGAGGGTGGTGACGAGAGCGCCAATCCGAGAGCCTTAGTAAAGGAGGCTATGGTGGAGGAAGTTCATCAGGTCATGCAGGCAATTCTACCGTCTGTGGTGACCGAAGTGATCAAGGCAGTGAGGGAAGGGGAAAGAAAGGAGAGAAACAGGTCCTTGGGAGGACGGGAGCAACCGAGCCGGAAACGGTTCTATCTGATGATGAGGCGGAGGAAGAAGAGGAGCCTGCGCCGGAGGCGACCCGAGGCTGTAACTACGGGGTGTTTATGAGATGCAAGCCCCCTATATTCGATGGAAACAGCACTGCTGCAGCTGCTCACCGGTGGGTGAGGGCAATGGAGGCAGTTCTCGATATCAGTGAGTGCCGTGAAGATCAGTAGGTGAAATTTGCTACCCACTCTTTTGTGGACTCGGCTTTGTGCTGGTGGGACAACATTGTCCAAGCCGAGGGTAGCAGGGCCATTGGGAGAATGAGATGGCCTAAACTGAAAAAGTTAGTGATTAAGGAATTCTGTCTTCACAAGGAGATGGATAAGGTAGAAAGAGAGTTCCTGCAGCTGGAGGCGGGAATGATGACACACCAGTAGTGCACCACAAAATTCAATGAAATGGCATGGCTGGTGCTCGATCAGGTGACACCACTAGCACAAAATATTAAGAGATACATCTAGGGGCTGTCGGCGGATATCCGTAGGCATATGATCGCTGCCCGGCCGAGCACTTTTAGGTCGGCGGTTGATTTGGCTGGTAGATTATACGATGAGCGCGAGGTGGTGGTGGCTGAGGTGAAGAAGACGAGTGGGGATGGAAGGAACTGGAATGGGAAACGGTTTGGACATGGTGGAGCCGCTCCAAACCATAAGGTGGCGAAGGTAGGTGACCGACGTGTTGTCACAGCTGGTGCGGGGTTGAAGAAGTGTGGCAAGTGTGGGAAGGAGCATGGTGGCGAGTGCTGATGGGGGTTGTATGTTTGTTTCAAGTGTGGGAAGCCTGGCCATATGGCTAGAGATTGTGGGGTTGGCAGGTGTTACAACTATGGGGAGAATGGTCATCTGAGTAGAGATTGTAAGAAGCCAAGGGTGGATAGTTCAGGAGCGAAGAAGGCTAGAGGAGAAGGACAGAAGGCAAACGCCCGAGCTTTCACGATGACTCGGGAGGAGGCTAGGACAGACCCCGACGTGGTGTCAGGTATGTTTCTAGTAAACCAAACTCTTACATCTGTGTTGTTTGATTCTGGTGCTAGTAGGAGTTTCATTTCTGCTGCCTTTTGTGCTAAGTTTCCCATTAAGAGTAGATGTATTGATGAGCCCTTCAAAGTAGAAACTGCCATAGGTAAGTCTACAAGGATTTCTAAGGTGATAGAAGGTTGTGACATAGAACTAGACGGTCATAAGTTTCCTGTTAGACCATTCGTGATGACCTTAGGCGGCTTCGATGTAGTCCTAGGAATGGAGTGGTTGGCGGACTACGAAGCGAATATTGTGTGTCGCAAGAATATGATCCGATTGACAGCACCTGACGGGGATAAGGTGACGGTTTATGGCGATCGAGTCGCGACAATCCCGAAAGTGATTTCGATGGCGGTGGCGGGAAAGTGCATGAGGCGTGGATGTAGGGCCTACTTGGCCTATGTAAAGGATGTGGACACGCAAAAACCACAACTATCTAATGTACCAGTTGTGTGTGACTTTTCGGATGTGTTTCCAGAAGACTTACCAGGTGTGCCACCGGACCGTGAGGTGGAGTTTCGGATTGACTTGTTACTAGGTGCCCAACCGGTAGCTAAGGCACCGTATCGGTTGGCTCCGACTGAGATGAAAGAGTTAATGGAGTAGTTGCAAGAGCTGCTCGATAAGGGGTTCATTAGAGCGGGTATCTCTCCCTGGGGTGCCCCGATCCTGTTTGTGAAGAAGAAAGGCGGTAGTATGAGGATGTGCATTGACTACCACAAGCTGAACAAGTTGACGGTGAAGAACCGATACCCCTTATCGAGAATAGATGATTTGTTCGACTAGCTTCAGGGTGCCAGTTGGTTTTCAAGGATAGACCTTCGATCTAGTTACCATCAGTTGAAGGTGAAGGAGCAGGATATCCCTAAAACAGCTTTTCGTATGCGTTATGGTCACTACGAGTTTCTTGTCATGTCCTTTGGTCTGACCAATGCGCCAGCTGCTTTTATGGATTTGATGAATCGAGTGTGTCGGCAATGTTAGATAAATCAGTGATTGTGTTTATTGATGATATCCTATTTATTCGAAGAGCGAGGAGGAACATGCCGATCACATTCGAGAGGTGTTAGAGACGTTGAGAAGGGAGAACTTGTATGCAAAATTCTCCAAGTGCACGTTCAGGTTACGTGAATTTTAGTTCTTAGGTCACGTGATAAATCCCGAGGGGATTATGGTAGACCCTGCTAAGGGGGAGGCTGTGATGCAATGGAAGTCTCCAAAGACGCCATCTGAGATTAGTAGTTTATTGGGGTTGGCGGTATTATCGAAGGTTCATTCAAGACTTTTCCAAGATCGCTTCTCCACTAACCAAGTTGACCCGAAAGGATGTAAAGTTTATATGGGGTCAACTCAAGAACAGGCGTTCGAGGAGTTAAAGGTGAGGTTGATTCAAGCTCCTGCCTTGTCATTACCCAAAGGAAGCGAGGATTTGGTGGTATATTCAGATGCTTCTTACTCAGGGTTGGGGTGTGTGTTAATGCAGAGAGGGAAGGTTATAGCCTATGCATCCTGATAGTTGAAAGTTCATGAGGTCAATTATCCTACTCATGACTTGGAATTAGCAGTTGTGGTCTTTGCCCTAAAGATTTGGAGGCACTATCTGTACGGGACGAAATGCATCATTTTCACTAACCACAAGAGCTTGAAGTACTTCTTCGAGCAGAAGGATTTGAACATGAGGCAGATACGATGGTTGGAGCTTATAAGGGATTATGATTGCGAGATCCATTACCATCCGGGCAAAGTCAACGTGGTGGCTGATGCTCTTAGCCTAAAGGAGAGGTTTGAGCCAATTCGGGTGAAAGCATATCAACTGATCATGACCTTTGATGTAATGAAGCAAGTCAAGGAGTTTCAAGATGAGGCATTAAAAGAAGATCATCTAAACTCTGAAAGAATGAGAGGTCTGGTTAGGGAATTATGTGAAAACACACTTGGTGTTAATACTCGATTTGGATGGGTGTGGGTTCCTCGTTTCGTGGATCTAAGTGTGAGGATTTTGGATGGAGCTCACAAGACTCGATACTCCATTCACCCTGGTGCCATGAAGATGTATCAAGATATGAAGAAAGATTATTGGTGGCCGGGTATGAAGCGAGACATGGTGGAGTATATGAGTAAGTGCCTTACTTGTTTGCAAGTGAAGGCCGAACATCAGAAGCCATATGGGAAGATCCAACCTCTGGATATACCAGAATGGAAGTGGGAGCATATCACCATGGATTTCATTACGAAGCTGCCACGTACACAGAAGGGGTATGATGCCATATGGGTGATTGTCGACCATCTGACAAAAAGTGCTCACTTCCTACCGATCCGCGAGACATATTCATCCGAGTGGTTGGCTGACCTATTCATCAAGGAGATTGTAACTCGTCATGGTATGCCGGTGTCCATTGTGTCTGATCGTGACACCCGGTTTACATCCAAATTCTGGAAGAAATTCCACGATGCTATGGGGACGAGGTTACATATTACCACGGCTTATCATCCCCAAACTGATGGTCAGTCAAAAAGGACCATTCAGACACTGGAAAACGTGCTTCGGGCATGTGTGATTGAATTTGGGGGAAATTGGGATGACACTTACCGTTAGCTGAATTCTCGTACAACAATAGCTATCATGCCAGCATTGGCTTTCCACCATACGAGATGTTATATGGTAGGAGATGCAGAACACCCGTTTGGTAGGGTGATATTGGTCAAAAGGAATTAGGGAGCGTCGAGGTAATCGAGGCTACGACTGAGAAGCTTGAGAAGATGAAAGCCTTCATGAAGGCAGCTAAAGATAGGCAGAAGTCGTATGCCGATAGACGACGCAGACCGATCGAGTTCTAGGTGGGTGACCGGGTTATGTTAAAGGTCTCACCTTGGAAGGGTATTATCCGATTCAGGAAGCAGGGCAAGTTGAGCCTAAGATATATAGGCCCTTTTCCGAATCATTGCTCGAGTAGGAAAGGTGGCCTATAGGTTGAAATTACCGGATGAGTTAAGTGGGATTCACCCGACATTCCATGTATCACATCTGAGAAAGTGCTTAGCCGATGAAGACATGATTGTTCCACTGGAGGATATCGAAGTAGATGAAAGGCTCAATTATGTGGAGCAACCAGTGGCAATCATCGATCATAAAGAGAAGAGGCTGAGAGGTAAAGTGGTTCCTCTTGTGCGTGTATAGTGGAAGCACAGGAAGGGATCCGAGTCTACATGGGAGACTGAGGAGGAGATGAGGCAGCAATATCCTCATCTGTTCAAGGAATAACAGGTTTCGGGGACGAAACCTATATAAGGGGGGTGGACTTGTAACACCCGGTTATTTTAAGAAGACAAGACATGAAGAATAAAAGAAGGAAAAGCAATAGAGTCCAAGTGGAAGGACTAAAAGTGTCCAAAAGGACAAATCTTTCAAAAGTTTGTGTAAAGGTGGGCATGGCCGCCCACCCTCACTTCACATCACCATTTTCTTCGGTTTTAGAGAGAGAAGGCAGGGGAAACTTTCGACTATTGAAGAAGAATAAGAAGAAGAGAAGTAAAATTCAAGGTAAGAATTCGTGGTTTTTAAATGTTTTTGACGAGTTTTATCCCGATTATATGCTTATGTGCTTATGTGGTTGTGTATGTGCTCGGGTGTGGGTGTTTGGTGTTGTTTGTAGGTGTTTGAACTCAATTGCAACCGGGATAGAAAGGAAGAAACACACAAGTTGCACAGGTGAGTTCTAGACCACGCTTTTACTTGTTTTAAACATCTTTGGGGCTGAAAATGTATTTAAACGATTCTCAAAGCTTATGTATGTTTACCCATATGTATTGTGCATGATTGGATGTTGATTCTTGAATGCTTATAGGTTATTCATGTTTAGAATAGCCAGGTTAAGCTTAGAACAGACAGGTTTGATGATTGGGTTTGAAAACATATTAGAAATATGTTAAACAGAAGGTCCATGCGCCTAGATAAGGCTCATGCGCCTGAAAAATGCCTTAGAAAGATTTATGCGTAATCCATGTGCCTGAACCATAGCCCGTGCGCCTAAGATTGCCTTAGAAATGTATAAGTATAGCCCATGCTCCTGAACAGTGGTCCATGCGCCTAGAAATATTAGTCGGACGACTAAGTGTAGGGCCATGTGCCCCAATAGTGCTCATGCGCCCAAGTGGCTCATGCGCCTAAGTATCCATGCGTCCGAATAACCCATACGCCTAAGTATTCATACGCACGAATAGTGCCCATGCGCCTGAATTGTTCATGTGCCTAAGTGATAATGATGAAGTGTTGGCTGATGTGCCTACATAGTGATGAAACGCCCAAACAGGGCTCATACGCCCAAATAGTATCAAAGCGCCTAAGCACTTAGAAATTTTACAGAATTTTCTCGGAATCTGTGCTTTTAGGGTTTTGACCGAGGTTGACTAAGGCTTATTTATGATGATGTTTCATGCATGGTTATGATTGTTCCTTGTTATTATTATTGCTAATATTATTATTACTTATAGTGTGTCACTTTACGTGGTATGTTTATTATCATAACGTAAAGTATATCGTAATAATAAAGAGAAAGAGCAATAAAGAAAAGAAGAGGAACATTAATAAAATGTAAGAAGTCTTGCAATGTGACATCCGGTAAATTTCGTTATCAAACTCCGTTAGTTCCGTTAAGTTTTGCATACACGTGTAGTAAACACACACTAGTTGTCATTTAACATTGGTGACCTAATAATAAGGAATAATGTTAAATTAATGATAATCTAATTGATTATATGATTATTGTGTTATGTTTATGTGTTTGCATGTTTTAAATGTTAATTAGAAAATTAATCGCGTAACGCGGAAACGTGCCTAGTTATTCGTATGTCTTGTGTTTTTAAAAAGATAAATATATAATGATTTTCATTAGTTTATATCCTTATATTATTAAGTTAAAAACACTTTACAAAGAGTTTAAGGCTTAGTTTTTATAAAATACAAATTACAAGGGCTTAAAGGGTAAATATGGAAATTAAAATTAAACAAAACACCCAAACCCTAGCCCCCACCCCAAATCGGCCGCAATCAATATCCTCACACCCCCTCCCTTGCGATTTCGACCTAGAACAAGCATCAAAGCATCAATTTTGTTCGATTACAAGGCATACAACACGTAGGAATCATCAATTGCAAGTTAACACACGTTTAAAGGTTAGATTCTTCAAGTTTTTACGGAATTATTGTTATGGCCGAACCTAAATTCGTGAATGGGTGTTCATGGAGTCGAAATTGATGTTAATTGATGATGTTAGTATGTTAGTTGGATTGAATACATGTTGTTTAACGTTGATTATGTATGAATTGTATGTTTCTAGTGGATTGATCATGAACTTTAGTTTTATGCAAACCCTAACTCGAAATTAGCATGATTATGAGAAGTTGATGATTGTTTGATGAAGGTATGATGATTTGTAGGTTGTATGAATGTTAGGATACGTTGATCTTGCAAGAAATCGATGAATTGAAGTTGGTGTTCATAGGTTACTAAGAATAGTAACTTTATTTTGCATGTAATGTTGAGTTATTGATGAATTGATGTTATGGATATGTTCATGGTGATGATTAGATGTTAGATTGTTGTTGTGATCATTGGGAATTCACGAACACATGTTATAGTTCATACATTACTAAAGATAGTAACTTTTAGGATATGAATTGATGAGTTATGATGTTTGGATGTTGTTGATCATGCTTAGATGTTGAGATGAACTTGAATTGGTATATTATTAATGAATTCATGAATGCATTGGATGTTTGATAGATTTTGGGATGTGCTTTCCCAAAACGGAAACTTTATTTGCACAAAGTTTGATGGATGATAGTTTGAACATGTTTGAGATGTTAGGAGCTTGTTAGTAGGTTCATGGATGAATTCTAATGTGATAGAACATGTTAAATTAGTTGTATGGGATGTTTGGATAATCATGGGTGATGTTTGGACTTTGATGATCATGTATGATATTGATGTTGATTAGTAGTTAGGACATCATGTTTGGGACTAGAAATCGATTGTTGTGATGTTTGTTGAATGCAATGTACATGGTAATGAATATGATTATGATCATTATACACGCGTGCAAATCTGAGGCCCCTACTTGGCAGGATTGGCAGGGTTTAGGATGTGAAGTCGTGAGTGGCTTCACATGGCATGTGGTGCGTGATTTGATCTTTGTGTGGTATATTGGTTGTGTTATAACTAGTGGATATGTTAATGTTCTAGATTCGCATGACTTGTATGATACTTGGTTGTATGATGATCTAAGTGATACACCTGGATAATATAGCATACATATGATCTATTTGAATGTTAACCATGTATGATATATGTGAATGACTACTTGAATGGTTTACAGTACATAAAGTCACCAACGGGTCAAACGGGTCAGCTGGGTCAAACATGTCTGTTCTCTAAAATCTTGAGTCCTTGGTTGTAGTGTACTTAGGGTTTCACATGTTCTTTGTTTACACGAACTCATGTACTTATATGATCTAGGTAACCTCTGAAGGTTGTCTATCCATTCTATTTGTTAAGTAAAACTCTAAGTGTCTATCATGCGTATCAGGTGAGTTCATGCTCCGGTCTTTATTTAATCTCTTTTGGGGGAGATAGCATATTGGTAAATCACAAACGCTTTATATATTCAAGTTGTGTTTAATATTAATATAGTGTTGATATCATGGAAAATTCCTCACACTTTCGAATTGTTAATATTGAATAGCGGGGAAATTTGGGTAGTACTACTGGGTCTGACGAGCCCCACCTGTGTGACTCGAGGTCAACTGGGTGCAAGTTGTCCTATTGAACATTGTCACGACCTGTTAAGTCATGACAGGAGGCAACAACGTAACACAGTCAGCTTCAATTGCGAAATCACTATGGATTAATATTTATTATTAATGGACTAGCTATCTGTTACAATGCACTACTTTTATATCTATGTTATTAAACTGTTATTGTTTGAATATCACTCTTGAACTCACCAACCATTGTGTTGACATTTTAGTATTCTATTCTCAGGTCATTAGCTTGCTTGCCATAGGAGCACTACATGGTTCACTTGCATTCTAAGACTCGGTCTTCAAGACATTTTTAGTATTTTAATGATTAATGTTTACTCTTTTTGGGTTGGCACATGTTTTGCCATAGTATACACTTTTATTTCTTTGGGTTGTTTTACAAAACGCTTCCGCACAATTTAAAGTTTGTACTTTGGTTGATTTTATTTAAATGATGGCATATAGAGTCGTTCTGAGTAACTTTTGACTGTGATCCTGGTTTGTTCATACGCCTCGCGGTAAAACCCCGCAAGTGGATTTTTGAGGGTGTGACAGATTGGTATCAGAGCCATTGGTTATAGGAAACTAGGTTGCATACACACTAGACTATAACCACACACAGTTAATTAGTTACCTGTGCCTTATTCTCATCTACTGTATACTCATTGGTATACACGTCACACTCTCTGCAGCATGGCATCGTCATCGAGAGCTCCGGGTAAGCGACCTGAATCACCTTCACGACTGAATCCCCACCTCCCGCACCTGTACCTGACAATGGATTCGATTGGCCATGACTAGCTTATCCTCGAGAGGAGATTAACTGGGATCAACCTTTTGCATTGATGAAGCGTGACCCTCCATGAGACTGGAGTTTCTATCCTAGATTCGTTGATCATATTATGTTTCGGGAGCGCGTACCTGTCCCGAGGCCCAGGACTAGGAACAATGCCGACCAACCAATGCCTTCACTCCCACGGACGGTGCAGTCCAACGAGCAACTGATTGCTGCACTGGTGGCTGCACTGGACACTGAGCAGCATCGAGTCAGGCGGCTCATGGGTGATGTCTGTACGCTGCAGCAAGAGGTGTACAAACTGAGACATCAACTGGATGAACTCGAGGAACAACACGGGAAGACCCTGGAGGGGTGTCACCGTATGCAAGATGGTCTCATGGCACTCCGAGGGCGCGTGACTGCTCGTGAATAGCGGGACGCCGTAGCTGATTATAGGATTGCTATTTTAGAAGCTCAACTAGCGGCACTTCAGATTGCTATAGCTCCTGTTCCTGCAGCAGACCCTGAGGATGAGGATCCCGAGGAGGGACCCGAGGAGGAGGAACTGGTGGAGATGGAGGATGACAGTGATGGGTCAGATGTTGTCGATTGATCTTCTTTATATGACTTAGACTATGTAGTGTTTTTTCTTTTTGAAACCTATGTGGGAAGGGTTGTTTCCCCACACGAACGACAAACTTAAATTTGACATTGATAAATACATTGTGACTCATTTAAAATTTATTTACTTTGGTTATTATTTTTGTTATGAATGTTGTGGTTGTGATGATTCATTATTTCTTTTGTTTACTGTTTACTATGCTTCAATGAGATAAATGTGTTTGATGTTACTCATTATTGTATTTGTGAATGTAAAGTGAAAAGAATGGACGCCCGTGGACGTGGACGTGGACGCGAACGTGGACGTGGCACCGGAGAACAGGGCGGTGGTGCTATTAAGATGACCCCCACAGAATTAGCTGCTCTAATTAATGAGCATGTTCAGGAGGCAGTGGCTGCTGCCTATGCGGGTCAGCGAGCAGGTAAACAATGATAGAAAGACAAATCTGATATCCTACATAACTGTATGGGATGTTTGATTAATGTGTGTTGTGTTAAAACAGGACCACCAGTGTGTACCTACAAGTCCTTTATGGACGGTAAACCACACACCTACAACGGTACAGAGGGTGTTGTAGGGCTTGTATGATGGTTCGAGAAGACTGAGTCTGTCTTCTCCAAATATAACTGTCCACCTGCGGATCAAGTGAAGTATGCCACTGGGACTTTGGAGGGTGCTGCTCTGTCTTGGTGGAACGTGCAAGTCCAGATGCTAGGACAAGCGATAGCGAATGGACTTCCATGGGATGAGTTTAAAACAATGATAACTGAGGAGTACTGTCCTCGCAATCAAGTGCAGAAGTTAGGGATGGAGTTCTGGCAATTGAAGATGCAGGGCTCGGAAATGTAGGCTTACACCACCAGAACCCATGAACTAGCAAATTTTTGTGCCCGGGAATGGTGAATGAGGTGTATAAAAGGGTAGAGCATTACATACAGGGATTGGTACCCAAAATCCAAAGTATGGTAACTGCTTCTAATCCAACCACAATTCAGCAAGCCATCCAGCTAGCTCACAGGCTAACTGACCAAGCCGTGGAGCAAGGACGTCTACCCAAACGGGGCGCTGTGGCGAGCGTGCCCGACAACAAAAGAAAGTGGGATAATGCCAACAACACCAAAGCATCATCATCTTCTAGCGGTCAACCTTAACCTCAACAGCAACAATAGCCAGTTCAGCAGCAACGGAGGTTCGACAATAACCGCAACTTCAACCAAACGCCTGCAAATAATCAAGGACCTAGTGGTTATGGTGGTAGACATCCGAAGTGCACTCGGTGTAATTACCATCATGTGGGAAAGTGTGATAACTTTAAGTGTGAACGCTGTGGAAAAATTGGACACGTTACTAAGGATTGTCGTGGTGAGCTGGTAAGGAGGCCAGAACAACCTCAGGAAACTCCCAAGGGTTGTTTTGAATGTCGGAAAGAAGGGCATTACAGGCGAAATTGCCCACAACTAAGGAGAAATGGTAATGGCAACAATACAACAACACAACAACAACAACAACAATGGTAATAACAACAATGGAGGTAATGGTACTGGAAATGGCGACAATAAAGATGGAGCCAAGGGGAGAGCCTTCGTCATTGGCTCAGGTGAGGCTCTAAATGATCCCACAACTGTTACTGGTAGGTTCTCTGTTAATGGTTGTTTTGCTATGGTACTATTTGATACTGGAGCCGATAGGAGTTTCGTGTCCTTAATGTTCTGTAGTCTTTTAAGTGATATACCCTCTGCTTTAGAATCTAAATACACTGTGGAATTAGCCGACGGTAAATAGATCCATGTAATGCATATCCTTAAAGACTTTAAGATAGAACTTGCTGGTCATACTTTCGCTATAGATCTTATGCCTGTTACGTTGGGGAGTTTTGATGTTGTGATAGGCATGGATTGGCTCTCTAGCAAACAAGCGGAAGTCATATGTCATGAGAAGATCATACGAATCCCTGTTGGTGACAAAATCCTTACCGTCAGCGGTGATAGGAGTGGTGCTGTGATAGGCATCATCTCATACATGAAAGCTCAAAAGTTATTACGAAAGGGTCGTGTGGCTATTCTAGCACTTGTAACCGATAAGCAGGCAGAAGAAAGGAGAATGGAGGATATTCCCATATTGCGTGATTTTCCAAAGGTGTTTCCAGAAGATCTTCCTGGATTACCACCTCACCGCCAAGTGGAATTCCAGATTGAGTTGACTCCCGGCGTAGCTCTGATTGCTAGGGCACCTTATCGATTAGCACCGAACGAACTACAAGAGTTGTCATCACAACTTCAGGAGCTTTTATATAAGGGATTTATTCGACCTAGCACATCACCTTGGGGAGCTCCTGTTCTTTTTGTTAAGAAGAAGGATGGCACATTCCGTATGTGCATCGATTATAGAGAGTTAAACAAAGTAACAGTCAAGAACCGATACCCTTTACCTCGTATCGACGACTTGTTCGATCAGCTTCAAAGATCAAGCTATTATTCGAAGATTGACTTGAGATTTGGTTATCATCAACTTAGAGTTCGAGAGGAAGACATTCCCAAGACTGCGTTTCGTACTCGTTATGGTCATTATGAGTTCTTGGTCATGCCTTTTGGGTTGACTAATGCACCTGCTGTGTTCATGGACCTCATGAACTGCGTGTGCAAACCCTATCTTGACCACTTTGTCATTGTGTTCATCGATGATATACTGATATATTCTAGGACCAAGGAGGAGCATGAAGAGCACTTACGAATGATCTTGGAACTATTGAAAAATGAGCAGGTATATGCCAAATTCTCAAAGTGTGACTTTTGGATAAGAGTAGTGCAATTCCTAGGTCATATTGTTAATGAGAAAGGGATACATGTTGATCCTGCCAAAATTGAGGCGATAAAGAATTGGACTACACCCAAAACGCCGAGTGAGATAAGACAATTTCTGGGATTAGCAGGATATTACTGATGATTCATAAAAGGATTTTCTAAGATCACACAACCTCTCACTGCCTTGACCCACAAAGGAACGACATACAAATGGAGTGAGAGTCAAGAATCAGCTTTCCAATTGTTAAAAGAAAAACTCTGTACTGCCCCGATATTAGCATTACCTGAGGGAACAGATGATTTGTGGTGTATTGCGATGCATCCATTCAAGGATTGGGTTATGTCTTGATGCAACGAGAAAAGGTGATAGCTTACTCCTCGAGACAACTAAAGGTTCATAAGAAGAACTATACCACCCATGACTTAGAATTAGGTGCAGTGGTTTTTGCCTTAAAGATCTGGAGACATTACTTGTACGGTACCAAGTGCACTATCTACACCGATCATAAGAGTCTTCAACATATCTTCGAGCAAAAAGAGTTGAATATGAGGCAGCGACGTTGGGTGGAACTACTAAACGATTATGTTGCGCTATTAAGTATCATCCGGGAAAGGCGAACGTAGTTGCCGATGCCCTAAGCAGGAAGGAAATAGCTAAACCCCGACGGGTGCGAGCTTTACAGCTTACTATCAGTACCCAACTGCCCGAACAAGTTAAGGAGGCACAGATAGAATCTTTAAAAGCAGAAAATGTTGGTTCTAAGTCATTAAGGGGAATGGATAAACAGCTGGTGGTGAAAGAGGATGGAATTTGGTATTTCATGGATAGACTTTAGGTGCCTGTTTTTGGAAATCTGAGAGATTTAGTTATGAGCGAGGCACACAAATCTAGGTATTCTATACATCCTGGATCAGACAAGATGTATCATGACCTAAAGGCGCACTACTGGTGGCCTAACATGAAAGCGGATGTAGCTACGTATGTGAGCAAGTGTTTGACCTACTCGAAAGTAAAAGTGGAATATCAAAAGCCATCCGGACTGTTACAACAACCTGAGACACCAATGTGGAAATGGGAACAGATCTCCATGGATTTTATTACTAAGTTACCCCAGACTAGTACTGGTTGTGACACGATATGGGTTATTGTGGATGATTGACAAAGTCTGCTCACTTCCTTGCAATTAAGGAAACGGATAAGATGGAGAAATTAACTCGACTGTACCTTAAAGAGATCGTTTCGAGACATGGTTTACCGATCTCAATTATTTCTGACCGCGACGCTCGTTTCACGTCACATTTCTGGCAATCATTGTAGAAATCTTTGGGTACGCGATTGGATATGAGTACTGTATATCACCTACAGACGGATGGCCAGAGTGAGCGTACCATACAGACGTTGGAGGATATGCTACGTGCTTGTGTGATTGACTTCGGGAATAACTGGGAAATTCACCTGCTATTGGTGGAGTTTTCTTATAACAACAGTTATCATACTAGCATACAGGCAGCACCTTTCGAGGCGTTGTATGGGAGAAAATGTAGATCACCAGTTCGCTGGGCAGAAATTGGTGATATTCAGCTAACAGGTCCTGAGTTAATTCATGAGACAACCGAGAAGATTGTGCAGATACGGAACCGTATGGCTACAGCGCGAGACACAAAAAAGAGTTATGCTGATAAGAGATGGAAACCTTTAGAGTTTCAGATTGATGACACGGTTTTGTTTGAAAGTCTCACCATGGAAAGGCGTAGTTCGGTTTGGTAAGCAGGGAAACTAAATCCGAGGTACGTTGGACCATTTGAAATAGTGGAAAGAATAGGTCCAGTGGCCTATCGACTAGCCTAACTGATTCGCTAAGTGGAATCCACGATGTATTTCACGTGTCGAACCTAAAAATTGCCTAAGTGATGAAACAATGGTCTACCGCTAGAAGAAGTTCAAGTGGATGACAATTGCGTTTTATCGAAGAACCGTCGAGGTTGGACCGTGAGGTGAAAACACTTAAGAACAAGCAAGATACCCATTGTCAAATCGTGAATTCGCGACGTGGACCGAATTCACATGAATGAGAAATCAAATGAACTTAAGTACCCTCAACTATTCGAAAGGACGATGCCAGCAGACGAGGTATGATTTTAATTTTGGGACGAATTTCATTCAACATGGGGATGATGGACAACTGACAGGATCAGTGATCACAAGTTTGATGTATCAGAATATAAAGCAGCGGAATACAAACACGAATTAGACAAATTGTAGCAAGCAACGATATTTGTGAGCATTAAGATCGCATACAGTTATAGGGAGAGAATATGTATTTCTGATTTCTAGGAATGTTTATAGATGTAGAATATTTCTAATCGAATCAATCATTCATTCCATTCATTACTCATTTCATTCAATATTACAATAGGTTGTCACTCCTTATATAGAGTGCAACAGTCACTGCTGTTATCACGGAAAGTGACAACTGGCAGATCCAATACAGAAATAACTAATTCTTAACAAACTACTGAAATGTTCACAACTACTGAGAACAATCAGCAAGTTAAGTACAATATAAAACTACTGAAACTACAACGACTGAAGAACAAGCTCTTCAGTCGTTTTACAAAACTACTGAAACATAGAAAATAAAACTACTGATATCACAACTACTGAAGAAGTACTCTTCAGCAGTTGTGACAAACTACTGAGGCTTCAGTACTTGATCTTCAGACTTTGACCTTCAGGTGTTTCATCAGCTGATGACTTCAGTAGATATCATCAGCTGATGTCTTCAGTCTTTGTCTTCAGACTTTGTACATCAGTTGTTGATCTTCAGCACTTGTGAACTCTTCAGCTGTTGTACTTCAGTACTTTGGTCTTTCAGCTTCAGCACTTGTGTTCTTCAGCTGTTGTACTTCAGCACTTTGGTTCTTCAGCTGTTAAGGTCTTCAGCACTTGATCTTCAGCTGTTGAAGTCTTCAGCACTTGTCAAACTACTGATGAGGCTTTCAGCAGTTGTTGTGATACCGTGTGGGACTTAGAGGTTTTCTGATCTTGGCTCATTGGTTCTTTTGGTCCAACAAACTCCCCCTGAACCAATGCAGCCAAAACCTCTAACTTATTTATACTCCCACTTATTGATGGCAAAAATGTTGGTCTTTTTCCTTCTTGATCAGTAGAGAAGATGACCCATGTACGCTCCGGCCTGGGAAGAAATCTCAAATATTTGTTTGGCAGAGTATGAATGGGAACTCTGTTTTGGGGAACTGGACACAGAGTTGTTATCCCATTCATGAGATTTACTTCCCCATAATGAGTCTGTATGACTCACGAACATAGGCCTCAAGGAGAACAATTTGTTCCTCTTGAGAGAGTTCTTCAGCTCCTCCTTCGAAGAAGAACTCTGGACCATAGTACTCTGATAAGTACTTCATGGTCCTGCCATTTTTCAGCTCCACCGTAGTTACCTCCCTATATACAAATTCATCAGGATGGTTGCCTTCAAGGAGTAACTGGAGCTCATTCTTTTGGATGTCTTCAAGCTTTTTATATAACAACCCCTTCTTAATCATCTTGTTTTCTAGTAAGGCTTGAGGTGTCTTCTTTGCTTGGTGAGCTTTCTTGAATTCATCAATGATTTCCAAGGTGAGACTACAACGGCCAACATGATGGTAGATTCTATTGTTTTGTACTTGGCCGTTGTATCTGTGTGGGATAGTTCTTTTATGGATTCTAGAACTCACCCTGGGGTCTGGCCATACTCTCACTCTCTCCTTCTGATACTGAAAGGTGTGCCTGAGAGTGTACAGCCTTTGAGCATGCCCTTTCATGGCTTGAATAGATGATGACTGAGGAAATTCCTTGTCAACCATCTTCAACAGTTGCTCATCGTGCTGTTTTTGCTGTTCTTCTTCTTCTATCTTGACTCTGACCATTTCCCTTTGAGAGTCAGGTGTGATCATGGATTGACTTCGGGTTTTGGTAGCTTCAGAACAGCAGAGAGTGGCAGACTATCATCTTCATCCTCTTCTTCTTCTTCTTTTCCATCCTCAGCACCCTTCTCCTCCTTCGGGGTACATCACTGGATGATGGTTGGTTGGTGAAGGGATTGGTTTTGAAGAAAGAGGATGTTTGGATTTTGGCTTAGAGGTTGGTTGGGAGATTTGAGGGATAGGATCTGTTTGAGTGGGTGGAAGGGAAGGTTGATCTAGCATCCTTGTAGTTATTTCGCCTTTGTGAGTTTAGCCATCTCTAACCTTTTGCCAGCCCCAGCCTCATCAAGGGCTTCCACAATAATCCCTTTGTTGAATTGCTCAGACAGACAGATTCTGGTGGCTATAGCCAGAATGCTGTCCCTGGACCATGCGCGGATCTCCATTAATGATCTTCCCAAGTATTTTGCAATAAAAGCGGATCATTATTTCCAACCTCTCTTTCTCAAGAGCATCATACCCTGCCCATCGGGTTTGTATCTCTTGTACTTCTAACCTTCTGATCTCACTATCCAGTGTGGCTGTGTCAAACCCCTGCCTGAAGAGTTGTTCAATTATTTTATCCATGGAGCGGCTGTGTGTGGTGTCAGCTTCTTTGACCAGCTCCTCCAAGGATTTGTCTTCAGCAGTGTGATCATCAGCACTTCTCTTTCGCTTGTACGTGAGCAGAGGTTGCTTTTCTTTTTCCTCCTCTTCCTTTTTTCCTCAGATCTTTTCCTCTTCCTTTCTTTCACTGCAGTACTCTCCCCCTTTTTGTTGCATTGGAGGAAGGGGTTGGTACCGCAGAAAGAGTCTTTTGGACAGCAGCATCAACCAGGGGCTGTAATGTGGAGGAAAGCCTCATCAAGGGCTTTGATCACTATATCAGTGATTATGGGGGTGATGAGAGGGAGGGAATTTTGGAGTACAGCACCTATTTGCTCAGGAGGGTTCTGTTCCTGAGAAGTAGGGCCTGAAGCAGAGGCAGGTGGTTGATTTTGGGGTGGCTCTGTGTTTGGGAAACCTTCAAGGGAAGGTGCCATCTGTGGGTGTATGATGGTGGCAGATGGACTTGCATCCTGAGACATCTTGGCCAGCAGCTCTTTGAGTCTGCTAACCTCATCCTCTAGAATGGTGTTTTGAGCAACTACATCATAGAAGAAGCTCAGGTCATCATCAGTTGATACTGAATCACCTGACCTCCTGCTTAGAGCAGGATTTACATGCACTGGGTGTAGACCAGTTGGTGCATGTGCCCCTTGTGCTTGGTACTGGGGACTTCCAGCCTCAGGACAATGTCCATCATCAGCTGTTGCCTCTAGGGAGGTCTTAGCAATGTTACCACCCCTCTCACTCTGGTCATGTGCTGAGTCAGAGGAGGTGGCAGCCTCACTAGATATTCTAAGCTCCTTGTCTACACCAGGAGATAGAATTGGGAAACCCCTGTGCTGTGGGTTCTCAGGTGCACTGTGTTCCTCCCCCTCAATTGTAGAGGTATTCCCAGTAGTAAGTGGTTTCTGGGGAGGGGGTGAGGAGTGCAATTGAGTCAGCACTTGTGCAACTATTAAAGTTGGGCTGTGAGGGGCGGTTGTTTGGGGTAAGGGGTTAGAAGCAGTGTGCACCTGGGGTGGATGGTGCTCTTCAATGGCAATCTCCTCAAGTGAGTAAGATCCCAGATAAGTAGGTGCCCCTTGGTTGCTGCAGGCTCCTGTTGAGAGGAAGCCTGAGCGGCTGTGGCTGGAAGAGTCATTGTATCCACTAGGGGTTTGGACTAGTGGATATATCCTGCGTTTGTGTGCAGGAGCATCCTCAGGGGACTCAATTCCCTGAGTAGCCATTTTGGGTTTCTTTTTGGTGGGTTTGGTGGGGACATTGGA
Organism: Flaveria trinervia; assembly: GCA_025506515.1. Classification (NCBI taxonomy): domain Eukaryota; kingdom Viridiplantae; phylum Streptophyta; class Magnoliopsida; order Asterales; family Asteraceae; genus Flaveria; species Flaveria trinervia. The sequence goes on along the minus strand of CM046450.1, from coordinate 23,861,198 downwards.
TTTGGAGGTGGTGGCTGTGGGTTCCAGCTGCGTGGGTTTTCGCAGCTTGGCAGCCAGTTTGAGTGTCCGGTCAGAGTTGTGCCGGGAGTATACTTCTGGCAGAACAGCCGTAGCAGGGACTCCCAAGCCAACAAGTCCCTCAGCATTAAGCTGGTCTATAATAATGGCCATTGAACCGTGGATAGAGTATCCAACGGTTGGCAGTTAGTTTTTGAGCCATATCTTTGAGCTCTGAAAATATTAATTCTGAAAAGTTCAGTGGTTGTTGCTCAAGGATAGAATACATTACCTGCTGCCATTTGGTGGACATTTGATCCCAAGACGATGTCTTAGGGGCCAAACATACATTGACCATGTGAAAAATCAGGCGCTCAGCGTCATTAAAGTGTTTCTTCATGATGGTGGTGGCACTGAGATCACCTTGATATCCATGCTGAGCAAATGATAGATCTATGGTGCCCTTCGGATATCCAGCAGGAGAGGTAGCATCACTCAGTTGAAGAATTTTACGGATTGTTGCAGGAGTAATCACTACTTCTTTGTTGTTGACGACTGACCGGAGGGATCGTGTGTTGCTCTCCTCAGTTGTAACAGTAACGTTCATCCAAAATTGGTTCAAGGATTCGGCATGTAAAACGGGGTTCAGAAGGAATGCCTTGTTGTATTGGGACTGAACCATAAGATCGATAGCAGTATCGAACTTAGTCCAGATCGGCGATTTTGTGAGGTAGGCAACACAGTTGTGTCGCGGTTTAATTTGCATAGACGCCATGGAATTTTGGAGAGGAACGTTAGGTTTGAAGAAGATGAAGCATGGAGAGCTCAGGTTAAGGGTATTTATAGGGTACGGGTGAGGAAACGACTGAAGGATGTGGTGTTAGTCATCAGTAGTTTTAAACGACCGTTGACATGGTATTATCCTTTCAGACGTTGAAACAGCTGAAGTCGTGGTGTTAGGCATCAGTAGTTTAGAAAACTACTGAAGACCGTGGTTTTGACTTCAGATGATTGAAACAACTGAGGACATGGTGTTTGTCATCAGTAGTTATGAAACTACTGAAGACAGTGGTTTTGTCATCAGCTGTTGTAAACAACTGAAGACTTGGTATTGGTCATCAGTAGTTATAAAAACTACTGAAGACGTGGTTTTGCTTCAGTTGTTTAAAATGAAACAGCAGTGTACAAACGACTGAAGAGAAAGTTCTCTTCAGCTGTTTTCGTCAATTCTTAGCTTTTCAGCTGTTTCAAACTGTCCTCAACACATTCATCAGTCTTTATGGCTGATTTCAGTTGTTTCATAGGACATCAGTACTTATCTGTTTTTACTGATTGCAGTAGTTATGACTGCATCAGTAGTTGTAACTACTTCAGTAGTTTAGAGCAGATGAAGTACTTCAGTACTTGTGAGACATTTAGCCTTCAGTAGTTATAAAAACTACTGAGGTTAAAAGAGCTCATCAGTACTTATAGTGACAGGCACTCATGATCATCAGTATGAATTACTGAGATCATCAGTAGTTGTCACCTATTCTAGCTGCAGCATACCAAGCCTTAACACCAGGTTTTGGAAAGTTGAACTATCCAAAGGCTTAGTAAAAATGTCTGCAAGCTCATCAGCACTAGGCACAAACTTAGGATCAATCAGACCTTTTTCAAAACAATCCCTTATAAAATGATGTCTGATCTCTATATGTTTGGTCCTAGAGTGCTGGACTGGATTTTTGACAATGCAAAGAGCTGAAGCACTATCCATTAACAATGGAGTCTTAGTCTCTGTAATGCCATAATCCAAAAGTTGTTTTGAAGCCAGAGTACCTGAGATGTACAGCTTGCAGCAGCAATGTACTCTGCTTCCGCAGTGGATGTAGCAACTGAGGTCTGTTTCTTGCTCTGCCAAGAAATCAAGCAGTTGCCTAGGAATTGACATCCACCAGAAGTTGATTTCCTGGTCAACTTACACCCTGCATAGTCACTGTCAGAAAAAGCAACTAATTTACCAGAATGTCTGGTAGAATACCATAAACCTAGAGATGGAGTGCCTTGCAGATATCTAAAGATCCTCTTGACTGCAATCAGATGAGACTCTTTAGGTGCAGCCTGAAATCTAGCACAAACACATGTAGCAAACATAATATCTGGTCTAGAAGCTGTTAAATACATCAAGGACCCAATCATACATCTGTAAAGTGTTTCATCAACCTTTACCTTTCTGATCTGAGTCCAGTTGTGTGGTGCTGCTCATGGGAGTAGAACAGGGCTTACAGTTTTGTAAATCAAACTTTTGCAAAAGATCTTTTGTATATTTGGATTGATGAATAAAAATTCCATCAGCCTTTTGTTTGATTTGCAACCCCAGAAAGAACTGTAATTCTCCCATGGCACTCATTTCAAACTTCTGTTGCATCAACTTTGTAAAGGCATCACACAACTTTGGATCAGAGGATGCAAAAATGATATCATCTACATAAATTTGAACAAGTAGATTATGCTGCCCAGCTTTCTTAATAATAAAGTCTTGTCTATGGAGCCTCTAGTGAAATTGTTTTCCAGAAGAAAGTTTGATAATGTCTCATACCAGGCTCTGGGAGCTTGTTTTAACCCATAAAGAGCTTTATCAAGCTTATACACCCAATTAGGATGTTTATTGTCCTCAAAGCCTGGAGGTTGACATACATAAACCTCTTCTTTAACTTTTCCATACAAAAATGCACTTTTGACATCCATTTGAAAGACTTTAAGTTTTTGATAAGCAGCATAAGCTAAAAACAATCGAATTGCTTCCAGTCTGGCTACAGGGGCAAAGGTTTCATCATAATCAATACCTTCTTCTTGTGCAAACCCCTGAACAACCAGTCTGGCCTTGTTCTTAACAATAAGCCCATTTTCATCAGTTTTGTTCCTAAACACCCATTTAGTGCCTATTGCACACTTACCTGGAGGTAGAGGAACCAGTTCCCACACTTGCTGTTTCTTGAACTGAAGAAGCTCAAGCTGCATGGCATCAACCCATCCATTGTCCTTTAAAGCAATGTGATAATTCTTTGGCTCTTGCTGACTGATGAAGAGAGCATAGAAGCAGAAATTTGACAATTGACTTCTTGTTGATACTCCAGCAGTGATATCACCAATGATTTGAGACATAGGGTGATTCTTCAGATCTTGATACACAATGAGATCTGTGCAAGTGTTTGTAGCCGGTTCAGCAGCAACAGATGGTGATGGTGAATCATTTCCTTGAAACCAATCAGTGGATGGTAATTCAAAGGAAGTTGAATTCGAAGAAATCTCATCAGCATTTGTTGTGGATGGTGCTACTGGCGCTACAGGAACATCAGGTCTAGTTGAGTCAGGCAGCTGATCACTAAACCTGAAGAGGTGAGTACTGCAATCATCATCATCATCAGCAGTACCACCAGGTGGTGAACTGTTGACAGGAGCAACAGCAGGAGTTTGATAAGGAACATATTGCAGTATGTCCAATCAAATAACTCCACAGGACTTTGTGGAATCTTGTCCTTTGGAGATTCATTAAACTTAACATGTAGAGTTTCTTCAACCATCTTTGTTCTGCAGTTGAAGACTCTATGCCTTGCAAGTAGATGAATAACCAACAAAGTATCCTGCATCCACCTTAGGATCAATTTGTGGAGTTGATCCTTTGTGTTGAGAATAAAACAGGGACACCCAAATGCTTTGAAAAATGAAATCAGAGGAGCCAAATGATGGAGAACTTCATATGGAGTCTTCATCAACCTCTGATTTACTAAAACTCTATTTTGCACATAACAAGCTGTGTTGACAGCTTCGGCCCAAAAGGTCAATGGCAAACCTGAGTCAGCCAGCCATGGACCTTGCAGCTTCAATGAGGGTCCTGTTCTTTCTCTCCACTACTCCATTTTGTTCTGGAGTCCTTGGAATGCTGAACTGCCTTTTGATTCCCTTTGAAAGATAGAAGTCATCAAGTGTATGATTTCTGAACTCAGTTCCATTATCACTCCTAATACACTTGACTGGAAGGGAATACTGCTTCTCAATGTACAGCACAAAGTGGATAATCTGAGCAGCCTCATCCTTTGAATGTAGAAAGAAAGTCCATACAAATCTGGAGTAATCATCCACAATTACCAGACAGTATTTCTTCTTTGCCATGCTCATTACTCTCACAGGACCAAATAGATCCATATGCAGTAATTGCAAGCAGGCAGTGGACTTGGACACTTCAATAGGAGGAAATGAGACCTTGTGCTGTTTTCCTTTTAAACAAGCAGTGCATGTTTCATCACAGTGGAACTCCTTTATTGGTAAGCCTCTGACTAAACTATTGTGGCTAAGCTGATTCATGTTTTTGAGATTAACATGACCAAGCCTCCTGTGCCACAGTTTAGATTCTTGAAAAGAGGCTTTGGAAAATAGGCAAGGATTGCCTTTGAGATCTATCTTCTTAGAGAGATCTAAGGCATACACTCTTCCTGTCCTGTTGGCTTTCAGGAGAGTGTGATCATCCAACACCTTGTCAATCAAGTGCAAAACTTTGGATGACAGAATCCTACAGTTTTGACTTGTGAAAAGGGCAACATGGCCTTTATCACACATTTGACTGACACTCAAGAGGTTGTACTTGAGATTTTCCACATGATTAACATCATCAAATTTGATTTCTCCATTGGAGACAAAGCCCTTACCGATGATGTAACCCCTAGCATCATTGCCAAAAGAGACAAATCCCTTCTTTCCTTGAGAGTAGTCATGAAGAAGAGAGATGTTCCCAGTCATGTGCATAGATCCCCCACTGTCTACATACCAGATGCTACTTTGGCATGTTGAAGAACCCTGCAATAATAAACAATCAGTTAGTTTTAGAGACCCAAACCTTTTTGGTTTTGGGCCTGGTCTCATCAATAGATGGTAAACTAACATGTTTATTTGTAACAACAGCCTGAGAAGAAGAAGATGGTGTAGAAGAGGAGTCCTTTGGCTTAGACCTCCTTTTCTGTGGTTTCAACATAGGAGAATCTAGTTGGTTAACTCTACCCAACAGATGTTGTACCATCATCACCAGCTGTGTCTGATTTTGTGATAAAGCTTTCAGCTCATCAGACACATTGCTAGTGGAGTTAGATAAGGTCCTATGTTGCACCTTCTTCTTTTGAGCACCCTCAGCTGTCACCTGTTTAACTCCTTCCTTTTTGGATTGCTTTAAGGACTTAAGGGTTACAGGATTTGATGTTGCTGATACAAATGTGGTCTCAAACTCAGTTTTCATTTTTACCATTTTCTCATTAATTTCTTCTTTTGTTTGAGTTTGGAACCTCTTTTGTACCAACAATCATCTGTAAGATGATTGAACAAACCACATATTTCACATGGTTTCTTCTTCATCTTAGGTTGATCATCAACTAAAGATGGTGAAGCAACAGAAGACTTGTTCTTCAATGCTTTGGAAGCATTGGTTGCTTTCTTGACAGCCTCTTTAGTAGTCTTCAAACTCTTTCTACTGCCAGTTTTCTTCTCTTCAGTACTGACAGCAGTTGAAGTTTGAACTTCAGGAGTTAATCCTGCTCTCCAGTCCTTTCAGGACCTTCAGGATTAACTCCTGAGTTGATCAACTTATTGATCATGTGAATGTCAGCATTTGGACCATCAACATCAGCTGATAGGTTCAAGGAGGACTTGATGCTGACTGCTACTTCTGATTGTGCTGTATCAGAAGGTAGATCACATGATTGATGGATTGGTTATCACTCTCACCATCAGATTCTACCTCTGCTCTTGGGGTAAAATCTGTAGGTGGAGCAGTGTGATTGTAAGCCAATTCCAAACTTCACATTTGAAGCAGATTGCTTACTAAGAAGCATTTCAAAACCTTTGCATGATTGTACCCATCTATCACACTCGACCTGGGTAACTGCAAGGGTTTCTTTGAGATCTTTGTACTTCTCTAGAAGTACATCTTCTCTAGCCTTATCATCAATTATTTTGCAATTCAGTTTATAAACCTCATCATTTTTATCTTTGAGCACAAACTCAAACTCAGCTTTGTTTTTGGAAATTATTTGTTCTAGCTCAATGTTCTTATTAATTAAAGCTACATTTGCTTCTCTAATGGAAGCAAATGCTGCTATGCATTGTTCAGAACATAATTTGGCTTTTGCCTCAGAGGATACCTGTGATACCTGAGGTGTAGAGGCATTGGAAGATGAAGTATCAGCAGACTCCAAAGCCATAAGAGCTAGATTCCCAAAGGGACTGTCACCACCATGTTGACCAGCACCTGAGAACAGTTGATCATGACCAGACAAGTCATCTGGTAAACTGCTCCAGTCAACAACTCCTGGGGTGAAGAAGCTGTGTTGTTGAGATGAAGGTTGTTGATGAGATAGGGAAGGCTGAGGTTCTGGTAATGCATGAGGTTGTGGTGTCATAGGAACTTGAACTTGATTTGACTGTGGCATGTAATAACCAGGGTACTTGATATGGCATTTGACCCTGAGGAACAAAATATGCCGGAGATTGTTGTTGAGGATGATGACTAGATGTGACAGGATGTTGCCCTCTGTGTTGTTGACTATTGCCAGGAAAAGTCACAAAGGGTGCAGTAGAGTTAGATCCAGTTGATCTACACTCTCTTGCAAAGTGTCCAAGCCGTTGGCATTTGTGACACCTCAACTTGCTCTTGTCAAAACCAACTTTGGTTTTGCCAGAGAGTCCTGGGAATTTTCTTCCAGTTCTTTTGTAGAACTTCTGAGATCTGATATTTATCAAGGCCATTTGGCTCAAAATATCCATCTCTTCTAAGTCATCATCAGCAATCCCCTTGAGATCATCCATAATGAAACATAGATTGTCATTATTACACCCAGTGAACTGACCATCAACACTTACAAATGCAGAATTAGAAGTGCTCGAAGAGAAATTAATATGCTCATCATACTGGCATTCAGATGAAGCATATTCTGACTCATGACCCACCAAGGCAGTGTTGCCTTGTATAAAGTCTTCAGTGAGCTTTCCAGATGAAGACAGCTTTCTCTTCTGTTCTATCTCTCTCTCAAAAGTGAGCAATTTCCCATGGAGTTGGGTGAGAGATAGTTTGTCCAAACTTGCACTGGAGCGTAGGACAATAGTATATGTGTCCCATCTCTCAGGCAGTGATCTGAGAAATCTGTTATTCATCTGAATATTGGTGTATTCAAGTTTGACCATTTTTAGTTCAGAGATCAAACAAGAAAACCGCTCATATTGTTGAGTCAGTGTCTCACCCTTTCTATGAGAGAATGTCTCATATTGTTGGGCAAGAATTTCTCTATTATTTGCCAAGACCTCATCTGTTCCTCCAAATTGTTCTTTCAAAGCAATCCAGAGGTCATGGGCAGTTTCATGATGCATTAGCCCAGAATAGATTTCATTGGCAAAGCCATGGCCAGAATTCCATGGGCTTTTGCATCAATCTCAAGCAACTTCTTATCCTCATCTGAGTATTGCTCCCTCCTCTTCGGAACCATTTGATTGGTTTCCGGGTTATTCACCATAGGCTTGTGTGGACCATGTACCACTGATGTCCAACACCCTGCGCTGTTAACAGACAGGTGATGGAGCATACGTCTTTGCCATATGTTATACTCATTCCTAACCAGCATAGGAGGCTTGGTTGAGGAACCAGTATTGTGAGGATCATTGGAGGGAGTGGTCATTTTCAGTTCAAAAACAGTTTAGTTCAAGTTTTAAAAAGTTTAGACAAACCACAACAAACTCAATGAGAACCAAGAAAAGATCTCAGGATGAATGAGCAGAAATACAGAAAATTCAATCTCTATAACCGTTTCTTGCAAAAACAAAAGCTAATTCAATCAAACTTGGATCTTGAATAGCAGTTTCAATGATCAATTATTAGATCGATCAATGATTAACCTGCTCTGATACCATTTGACAGGATCAGTGATCACAAGTTTGATGTATCAGAATATAAGCAGCGGAATACAAACACGAATTAGACAAATTGTAGCAAGCAATCGATATTGTAAGCATTAAGATCGCATACGGTTATAGGGAGAGAATATGTATTTCTGATTTCTAGGAATGTTTATAGATGTAGAATATTTCTAATCGAATCAATCATTCATTCCATTCAATCTCATTTCATTCAATGATTACAATAGGTTGTCACTCCTTATATAGAGTGCAACAGTCACTGCTGTTATCACGGAAAGTGACAACTGGCAGATCCAATACAGAAATAACTAATTCTTAACAAACTACTGAAATGTTCACAACTACTGAGAACATATCAGCAAGTTAAGTACAAAATATAAAACTACTGAAACTACAACGACTGAAGAACAAGCTCTTCAGTCGTTTTACAAAACTACTGAAACATAGAAAATAAAACTACTGATATCACAACTACTGAAGAAGTACTCTTCAGCAGTTGTGACAAACTACTGAGGCTTCAGTACTTGATCTTCAGACTTTGACCTTCAGGTGTTTCATCAGCTGATGACTTCAGTAGATATCATCAGCTGATGTCTTCAGTCTTTGTCTTCAGACTTTGTACATCAGTTGTTGATCTTCAGCACTTGTGAACTCTTCAGCTGTTGTACTTCAGTACTTTGGTCTTTCAGCTTCAGCACTTGTGTTCTTCAGCTGTTGTACTTCAGCACTTTGGTTCTTCAGCTGTTAAGGTCTTCAGCACTTGATCTTCAGCTGTTGAAGTCTTCAGCACTTGTCAAACTACTGATGAGGCTTTCAGCAGTTGTTGTGATACCGTGTGGGACTTAGAGGTTTTCTGATCTTGGCTCATTGGTTCTTTGGCAACAACAACAACTCATCAAAACTCACTCGATTTTGATTTCTGTGTTGCCAATGCAAGTAAACCAGTGATGGAACACTCTCACCATGTAACACAATTTTCGGGACGAAAATTCTTTCAACATGGGGATAATGTGACATCCGGTAAATTTCTGTTATCAAACTCCATTAGTTCCGTTAAGTTTTGCATACCAGTGTCGTAAACACACACTAGTTGCGTTTAACATTGTTGACTAATAATAAGGATAATGTTAAATTAATGATAATTAATGATTATATGATTATGTGTTATGTTTATGTGTTTGCATGTTTTAAATGTTAATTAGAAAATTAATCGCGTAACGCGGAAACGTGCCTATTTATTCGTATGTCTTTTGTTTTATAAAGATAAATATAATGATTTCATTAGTTTATATCCTTATATTATTAAGTTAAAAACACTTTACAAAGAGTTTAAAGCCTAGTTTTATAAAATACAAATTACAAGGGCTTAAGGGTAAATAGGGAAATTAAAATTAAACAAAACACCCAAACCCTAGCCCCCACCCCAAATCGGCCGCGATCAATATCCTCAGACCCCCCTCCCTTGCGATTTCAACCTAGAACAAGCATCAAAGCATCGATTTTGTTCGATTACAAGGCATACAACACGTAGGAATCATCAATTCCAAGTTAACACACGTTTTAAAGGTTAGATTCTTCAAGTTTTTATGGAATTATTGTTATGGCCAAACCTAAATTCATGAATGGGTGTTCATGGAGTCGAAATTGATGTTAACTGATGATGTTAGTATGTTAGTTGGATTGAATACATGTTGTTTAACGTTGATTATGTATGAATTGTATGTTTCTAGTGGATTGATCATGAACTTTAGTTATATGCAAACCCTAATTCGAAATTAGCATGATTATGAGAAGTTGATGATTGTTTGATGAAGGTATGATGATTTGTAGGTTGTATGAATGTTAGGATACGTTGATCTTGCAAGAAATCGATGAATTGAAGTTGGTGTTCATAGGTTACTAAGAATAGTAACTTTATTTTGCATGTAATGTTGAATTATTGATGAATGATGTTATGGATGTGTTCATGGTGATGATTAGATGTTAGATTGTTGTTGTGATCATTGGGAATTCAAGAACACATGTTATAGTTCATACATTACTAAAGATAGTAACTTTTAGGATATGAATTGATGAGTTATGATGTTTGGATGTTGTTGATCATGCTTAGATGTTGAGATGAACTTGAATTGGTATATTATTAATGAATTCATGAATGCATTGGATGTTGATAGATTTTGGGATGTGCTTTCCCAAAACGGAAACTTTATTTGCACAAAGTTTGATGGATGATAGTTTGAACATGTTTGGGATGTTAGGAGCATGTTAGTAGGTTCATGGATGAATTCTAATATGATAGAACATGTTAAATTAGTTGTATGGGATGTTTGGATAATCATGAGTGATGTTTGGACTTTGATGATCATGTATGATGTTGATGTTGATTAGTAGTTAGGACATCATGTTTGGGACTATAAATTGATTGTTGTGATGTTTGTTGAATGCAATGTACATGGTAATGAATATGATTATGATCATCATACATGCGTGCAAATCTGAGGCCCCTACTTGGTAGGATTGGCAGGGTTTAGGATGTGAAGTCGTGAGTGGCTTCACATGGCATGTGGTGCGTGATTTGATCTTTGTGTGGTATATTGGTTGTGTTATAACTAGTGGATATGTTAATGTTCTAGATTCGCAGACTTGTATGATACTTGGTTGTATGATCTAAGTGATACACTGGATAATATAGCATACATATGATCTATTTGAATGTTAACCATGTATGATATATGTGTATGATTACTTGAATGGTTTACAATACATAAAGTCACCAACGGGTCAAACGGGTCAACTGGGTCAAACGGGTCAATTGGGTCAAATGTCTGTTCTCTGAAATCTTGAGTCCTTGGTTGTAGTGTACTTAGGGTTTCACATGTTCTTTGTTTACATGTACTCATGTACTTATATGATCTAGGTAACCTCTGAAGGTTGTCTGTCCATTCTGTTTGTCAAGTAAAACTCTAAGTGTCTATCACGTGTATCAGGTGAGTTCATGCCCCACTCTTCATTTAATCTCTTTTGGGGGAGATAGCATACTGGTAAATCACAAACGCTTTATATATTCAAGTTGTGTATAATATTATATAGTGTTGATATCATGGAAAAGTCCTCACACTTTCGAATTGTAATATTGAATAGCGGGGAAATTTGGGTAGTACTACTGGGTTTGACGAGCCCCACCTGTGTGACTCGAGGTCAACTGGGTGCAAGTTGTCCTATTGAACATGTCACGACTGTTAAGTCGTGACAGAGGCAAAAGTAACACAGTCAGCTTCAATTGCGAAATCACTATGGATTAATATTTATTATTAATGGACTAGCTATCTGTTACAATACACTACTTTTATATCTATGTTATTAGACTGTTGTTGTTTGAATATCATTCTTGAACTCACAACCATTGTGTTGACATTTTAGTATGCTATTATCAGGTCATTAGCTTGCTTGCCATAGGAGCACTACATGGTTCACTTGCATTCTAAGACTCGGTCTTCAAGACATTTTAGTATTTTAATGATTAATGTTTACTCTTCTGGGTTAGCACATGTTTTGCCATAATATACACTTTTATTTTTTGGGTTGTTTTACAAAACGCTTCCGCACAGTTTAAAGTTTGTACTTGGTTGATTTTATTTAAATTATGGCATATAGAGTCGTTCTGAGTAACTATTGACTGTGATTCTGGTTGTTCATACGCCTCGCGGTAAATCCCCGCAAGTGGATTTTGAGGGTGTGACATGCAAGCTTACAGGAGGTACACAACCATGTTGTCGTTAGCTCAACTGTGTTGCGGGTTAGCTACCCTATTATGCACATAGGACCAATCAATTGAGATTGGCAGGACCTTTGTAGTGTGCCCGGGGTGATTGGGTGGCCTTGTACACAGTACACATAACCCTTTCGAAGGATATAGTTGACCCTACCAATCCTACTAAGTAGGGGTCTCAGATTCGCACGCGTGTATGATGATCACAATCATATTCATTAACCATGTTCATTGTATTCAACATACACACAATAATTATTTCTAGTCCCAAACACGATGCCTTAATTACTAATCAACCTTCAACATCATACATGATCATCAAAGTCCATCCATCACACATGATCATCCAAGCATTCCATACAACTAAATTAACATATTATATCACATTAGAAATCATCCATGAACATACTAACATGCTCCTAATATTCCGACCATGTTCAAACTATCATCTTTCAAACTTTGTGCAAATAAAGTTTCCCTTTTGGGAAAGTACATTCCAAAATCTATCAAACACCCAATGTATTATGAATTCATTAATAATACACCAATTCAAGTTCATATCAACATCTAAGCATGATCAATAATGCCCAATCATCATAATCCATCAATCATCATGAACAAAAGTTTCCACTTTTGGCAAGATATGAACAACAACATCCATTCCAAGGTTTCTAGCATTTATATCAACAATCTAGCACCTAATCATCATCATAAACCCTTTAACAACATCAATCCATCATCAAATCTTCATATCATGAAAATAAAGTTACTATTATTATGAATACCAACTTCAATTCATCAATTTCTTGCAAGATCAATGTAACCTAGCATTCATACAACCTACTAACCATCATACATTCATCATACCATCATCAATCTCACAAAATCACATCAATTTTCGAATTAGGGTTGATCTACAATCAAAGTTCATGATCAATCCATTAAAAACGTATCATTCTTGCATAATCAACGTTAAACAATATGTATACCATCTAACTAACATACTAACATCATCAAACAACCACAATTTCGACATCATGAACACTCATCCACGAATTAGGGTTCGGCCAACATGCAAATCCCACAAAAAACACCAAAACTAACCTTAATTCTTGCAAAGGAACACGATTTGATGTTGCTAACTTGTTGTATGGCCTGAAATCGAACAAATCTGATGCCTTGATGCTTTTTCTTGGTTGAATTCGCAAAGGGAGGGGAGTGGGAGGTGAGATCGCGGCCGAAGGGTGTGGGGATTAGGGTTTGGGGTTGCTTTATTTCTTTTAATTTTGCATAATTACCATTTAAACCCTTGTGTTTTGTATTGTATTTTATAAAAATTAGACTTTAAACTCTTTGTAAAGTGTTTTTAACTTAATAATATAAACATATAAACTAATGATAACAATTATATATTTTATTTTTATAAAACACAACACATACAAATTAATACACAAGTTTCCACGTTACGTGATTAATTTTCACAAAGAACATTTAAAACATGCAAACACATAAACATAATACCATAATCACATAATTAGTTAGATTATCATTAACTTAACATTGTTAATTATTATTAGGTCACCAACGTTAAATGACAACTAGTGTGTGCTTACGACACGTGTATGCAAGACTCAACGGAACTAACGGAGTTTGGTAATGAAAAAATTACCGGATGTCACATTATCCCCATGTTGAAAGAATTTTCGTCCCTAAAATTGCGTTACATGGTGAGAGTGTTCCCTCACTGGTCTACTGCATTGGCACACAGAAACCGAAATCGAGTGATTTCTGGATAAGTTTTCACATCATCCCCATGTTGAGAGAAATTTCGTCCTGAAATTTTAAAACCAATACCTTCGTTTGCTGGCATCGTCTTTTAGAATAGTCGAGGGTACTTAAGTTTTATTTGATCTTCTCGTTCCCACGTGAATTCCGGTCCACGTCGCGAATTCCAACGGATTTTGCCAATGGGTATCTTGCTTTGCTTAGGTGTTTTCACCTCACGGTCCATCACCTTGACTGGTTCTTCAATAAAACGCAATTGTTCATCCACTTGAACTTCTTCTAGTGCTACGACCATTGTTTCATCAGTTAGGAACTTTTTAGGTTCGACACGTGAAATACATCGTGGATTCCACTTAGCGAATCAGGTAGGGCTAGTCGATAGGCCACTGGACCTATTCTTTCCACTATTTCAAATGGTCCAATGTACCTCGGATTTAACTTCCCTCGCTTGCCAAACCGAACTAAGCCTTTCCATGGTGAGACCTTCAATAAAACCTTGTCACCAACCAGAAACTCTAAAGGTTTCCGTCTGTTATCAACATAACTCTTTTGTCTGTCTCGTGCTGTAGCCATACGGTTTCGTATCTGCACAATCTTCTCGGTTGTCTCATGAATTAACTCAGGACCTGTTAGCTGACTATCACCAATTTCCGCCCAGCAAACTGGTGATCTACATTTTTTCCCATACAGCGCCTCAAAAGGTGCTGCCTGTATGCTAGTATGATAACTGTTGTTATAAGAAAACTCCACCAATGGCAGGTGAATTTCCCAGTTATTCCGAAGTCAATCACACAAGCACATAGCATATCCTCCAACGTTTGTATGGTACGTTCACTCTGACCATCCATTGTGGATGATAAGCAGTACTCATATCTAATCATGTACCCAAAGATTTCTGCAATGATTGTCAGAAGTGTGACGTGAAACGAGAGTCGCGGTCGGAAAATAATTGAGATTGGTACACCATGTCTTGAAACGATCTCTTTAAGGTACAGTCGGGTTAATTTCTCCATCTTGTCAGTTTCCTTAATTGCAAGGAAATGAGCAGACTTTGTCAATCGATCCACAATAACCAATATCGTGTCACAACCAGTATTAGTCCGGGGTAACTTGGTAATGAAATCCATGGAGATTTGTTCCCATTTCCACATTGGTATCTCGGGTTATTGCAACAGTCCGGATGGTTTTTGGTATACCACCTTTACTTTCGAGCAGGTTAAACACTTGCTCACATACGTAGCTACATCCGCCTTCATGTTAGGCCACCAGTAGTGCGCCTTCAGGTCATGGTACATCTTGTTGGATCCAGGATGTATAGAATACTTGGATTTGTGTGCCTCACTCATAACTAAATCCCTTAGATTTCCATAGACAGGCACCCAAAGTCTATCCATGAAATACCGAATTCCATCCTCCTTCACCACCAATTGTTTATCCATTCCCCTTAACGACTCAGAACCAACATTTTCTGCTTTTAAAGCTTCTATCTGTGCCTCTTTAACTTGTTTGGCCAGTTGGGTACTGATAGTAAGCTGTAAAGCTCGCACCTGTCTGGGTTTAACTGTTTCCTTCCGGCTTAAGGCATTAGCAACCACATTCGCCTTTCCCGGATGATACTTGATAGCGCAATCATAGTCGTTTAGTAGCTCCACCCAACGTCGTTGCCTCATATTCAACTCCTTTTGCTCGAAGATATGTTGAAGACTCTTGTGATCGGTGTAGATAGTGCACCTGGTACCGTATAAGTAATGTCTCCAGATCTTTAAGGCAAAAACCACTGCACCCAATTCTAAGTCATGGGTGGTATAGTTCTTCTCATGAACTTTTAGTTGTCTCGAGGCGTAGGCTATCACCTTTTCTCGTTGCATCAAGACACAACCCAATCCTTGAATGGAAGCATCATAATACACCACGAAATCATCTATTCCCTCTGGCAGTGCTAATATAGGGGCACTACAGAGTTTTTGTTTTAACAATTGAAAAGCCGATTCTTGGCTCTCACTCCATTTGTATGTCGTTCCTTTGTGAGTCAAGGCCGTGAGAGGTTGTGTGATCTTAGAAAATCCTTCTATGAATCGTCGGTAATATCCTGCTAATCCTAGAAATTGTCTTATCTCACTCGGCATTTTGGGTGTAATCCAATTCTTTATCTCCTCAATTTTGGCAAGATCAACATGTATCCCTTTCGCATTAACAATATGACCTAGAAATTGCACTTCTCGTATCCAAAAGTCACACTTAGAGAATTTGGCATACAGTTGCTCATTCTTCAATAGTTCTAAGATCATTCGTAAGTGCTCTTCATGATCCTCCTTGGTCCTAGAATATATCATAATATCATCGATAAACACAATGACAAACTAATCGAGATAGGGTTTGCACATGCGGTTCATGAGGTCCATGAACACAGCAGGTGCATTAGTCAACCCAAAAGGCATGACCAAGAACTCATAATGACCATAACGAGTACAAAACACAGTCTTGGGAATGTCTTCTTCTTGGACTCTAAGTTGATGATAACCGGATCTCAAGTCAATCTTCGAATAATAGCTTGATCCCTGAAGCTGGTCAAACAAGTCATCGATACGAGGTAAAGGGTATCAGTTCTTGACTGTTACTTTGTTTAACTCCCTATAATCGATGCACATCCGGAATGTGCCATCCTTCTTCTTAAGAAAAAGAACAGAGGCTCCCCAAGGTGATGTGCTAGGTCGAATAAAGCCCTTATCTAAAAGGTCCTAGAGTTATGATGACAACTCTTGTAGCTCGTTCGGTGCTAATCGATAAGCTGCCCTAGCAATCGGGGCTGCACTGGGAGTCAACTCGATTTGGAGATCCACTTGGCGGTGAGGTGATAACCCAGGAAGATCCTCTAGAAACACCTCTGGAAATTCACGAACCACCAAAATATCCTCTACTTTCTTTCCTCCTGTGCTGGTTAGAGACGAGAGCTAATATGGCTAAGTGGCCCTTGCGTAACCACTTCTGAGCCTTCATGAATGATATGATGCCTATCACAGCACCACTCTTCTTGCCCTTAACCAAAAGAATTTCCCCATCTACCATGGGAATACGAATGACCTTCTCATGACAAATCACTTCTGCTTGCTTCTCGGACAGCCAGTCCATGCCTACGACCACATCGAAACTTCTAAGAGTAACAGGCATAAGGTCAAGTCGAAGGTATGAGCAGCAAGTTCTATCTTGAAATTATTAAGGATATGCATAACAAAGATTTGTTTACCATCAGCCAACTCTAGAACATACTCAGACTCCAAGACAGAAGGCATATCACTTAAAAGGCTTCAGAACTTAGTAGAGATAAAACTCCTATCGCCTCGAGTGTCAAACTAAAACGACCATTAATAGGAAATTTACCAGTAATAGTTGTGGGGTCATTTAGAGCCTCACCTGAGCCAATGACGAAGGCTCTCCCTTTGGCTCCATCCTTTTTCCGCCATTCCAGTACCATTGCCACCATTGTTGTTGTTATCGTGGTTGTTATTGTTGTGGTCATTGTCGTTATTGCCATTACCATTCCTCCGTAGTTGTGGGCAGTTTCGCCTGTAATTCCCTTCCTTCCCACATTCAAAAAAACCTTTAGGAGTTTCCTAGGGTTGTTGTGGCTTCCTTAACAGTTCACCACGACAATCCTTAGCAGCGTGTCCAATCTTACCATTGCGTTGACACTTGAAGTTATCACACCTTCCCACATGATGGTAGTTACACCGAGTGCACTTCGAATGTCTACCACCATAACCACTGGGTCCTTGATTATTTGAAGCCGTCTGGTTGAAGTTACGGTTATTGTCGACCTCCGTTGTTGCTGAACTGGCTGTTGTTGTGTTGAGATTGGGGTTGACCGCTGGATGATGATGATTTGTTGTTGTTGGCACTATCCCACTTCCTCTTGTTGTCGGGCACGCTCGCCACAATGCCCCGCTTAGGTAACCATCCTTGCTCCACTGCTTGATCAGTTAGCTTATGAGCTAACTGGATGGCTTGCTAAATATGGTCGGGTGGAAGAAGTCACCATGCTTTGAATTTTGGGTAATAATCCCCGTATGTAATGCTCAACCCTCTTGTGCACTTCATTCACCATTCCCGGGCATAGGGTTGCTAGTTCATGGGTTGGGTGGTGTAGGCCTCGATTTCCAAGCCCTGCATCTTAAGTTGCTAGAACTCCATCTCCAGCTTTTGCACTTCATTGCGAGGACAGTACTCCTCAGTCATCATTCCTTTGAATTCAGCCCAGGGAAGTCCATTCCCCATCGCTTGTCCTAACATCTGGACTTGCGCATTCCACCAAGACAGAGCGGCACCTTCTAGAGTCCCGATGGCATATTTCACTTGATCAGTAGGTGGACAGTTGCATTTGGAGAAGACAGACTCTGTCTTCTTGAACCATCGCACCAGTCCTACAGCCCCTTTAGTACCGCTGTAGGTGTGCGGTTTACAGTCCATAAAGGACTTGTAGGTACACACGGGTGGTCATGTTTTAACACAACATACATTGATTAGACATCCTATACAGTTATTCAGGATATTTGATTTAACTTTCTATCATTGTTTACCTGCTAGCTGTCCCGTCTCGGCAGCAGCCACCGCTGCCTGAACATGCTTATTTATTAGGGCAGCTAGTTCTGCGGGGGTCATGTTTATAGCGCCACCGCCATGGTCTCCAGTGCCACGTCCACGTCTGTGCCCACGGCCACGTCCACGTCCACGTCCACGGGCATCCATTTTTTTTCAATTTACATTCACAAATACAATAATGAGTAACATCAAACACATTTATCCCATTGAAGTATAGTAAACAGTAAAGAATAATGACTCATTACAACCATAACATTTATAACAAAAATGATAACCAAGGTAAATAAATTGTAAATGAGTCACAATGTATTCATCAATGTCAAAATTTAAGTTTGTCGTTCGGGTGTGGAAACAACCTTCCCACATAGGTTTCAAAAGAGAAAACACTACATAGTCCAAGTCATATAACCATTTCAAAAGAGAAAACACTAAGTTTGTCGTTCAAATGATAACCGAGGTAAATAAATTGTAAATGACTCAGTTGACCCGTTTGACCCGTTGGTGACATTAGGTGTTGTAAACCATTTAAGCAATCATACACATACACCATACATGGTTAATATTCAAATGGATCACATGTATGCTACATTATCCAGATGCATTACCTAAATCATCATACAACCGAATATCATACAAATCATGCGAATCTAAAACATCAACATGCCTACTAGTTATAACATAACTAACACGCCATACAAAGATCAATTCACGCACTACATGCCATGTGAAGCCACTCACAACTTCACATTTTAAACCCTGCCAATCCTACTAAGTAGAGGCCTCAGATTTGCACGCATGTATGATGATCACAATCATATTCATTAACCATGTTCATTGCATTCAACATACACCACAATAATTAATTTCCAGTCCCAAACACGATGCCTTAATTACTAATCAACCTTCAACATCATACATGATCATCAAAGTCCATACATCACACATGATCATCCAAGCATTCCATACAACTAAATTAACATATTCTATCAGATTAGAAATCATCCATGAACATACTAACATGCTCCTAATATCCCGACCATGTTCAAACTATCATCTTTCAAACTTTGTGCAAATAAATTTTCCCTTTTCGGAAAGTACATTCCAAAATCTATCTATCACACCCTCAAAATCCACTTGCGGAGTTTTACCGCGAGGCGTGTGAACAAACCAGGATCACAGTCAATAGTTACTCAGAACGACTCTAAATGCCATAATTTAAACAAAATCAACCAAAATACAAACTTTAAACAATGCGGAAGTGTTTTGAAAATAACCCAAGTCAATAAAGTATAACTATGGCAAAACATGTGCCAACCCACAGAGTAACCATAATTGTTAAAATGTTAAATTGTCTTGAAGAATCATGTCTTAAAAGGCAGTGAACCATGCAGTGCTCCTATGGCAAACAAGCTAAGGACCTGAGAAAGCATACTAAAATGTCAACACATAGGTTGGTGAGTTCAAGAGTTTGAGTTCAATAAACATGTAAACAGTTGTGATATATATAAGCAGTGTATGGTAATAGATAGCTAGTCTATTATCAGTAAATATTAATACATAGTGATTTCACAATTGAAGCTGACTGTGATAGTTGTTGCCTCCTGTCACGACTTACTATGTCGTGACAATGTTCAATAGGACAAATTGCACCCGGTTGACCTCGAGTCACACAGGTGGGGCTCGTCAGACCCAGTAGTACTACCCAAGTTTCCCCGCTATTAAATATTAACAATTCAAAAGTGTGAGGACTTTTCCATAGTAAACAGCACTATTAATATTATACACAACTTAAATATTAAAAGTGTTCGTATAAATACCAGTATGCTATCTCCCCCAAAAGAGATTAAATAAAGAGTGGGGCATGAACTCACCTGATGTATGCAAAGAGTACTTAGGGTTTATTTGAGAAACGAGAGAATAGCCAACCTTCAAAGGTTACCTAGATCATGTGAGTACATAAGTACATGTAAATAAAAGACATGTGGAACCCTAATCATACCAAAACCAAAGACTCAAGCTTCCAGAAAAATAGACACATTGACCTAGTTGACCCGTTTGACCCGTTGGTGACATTATGAGTTATAATTCAAATAAAGCCAATGAGCACATACAACATACATGATTAACATTCAAATAGTATCATACGTATGCTATATCAACCAGGTGTATCACTTAGATCATCATAGAATCAAGTACTATACAAGTCATGCGAATCTAGAACATTAACATATCCATTAGTTATAATACAACTAACATGTCACACAAAGTTCAACCATTCATCACATGCCATGTGAAGCCACTCACGACTTCGCATCCTAAACCCTGCCAATCCTACTAAGTAGGGGCCTCAGATCGCACGCGTGTATAATGATCATAACCATATTCTTTAAGCATATGCATTGCATTCACAACATCACAACAATCAATTACCAATTCCAAGCATGATGTCCTACTACTACACAACATCCAAACCATACATGATCACAAATGTCCAAATATCATTCATGACTATCTCAACATCACAACAATCAAGTTCTCATATCTTACCACGTTAGAATTCATCCATGATCATACTAACATGCTCCTAACATCCCAGATAGGTTCCAACTACCATCTATCACATTTACATGAATAAAGTTTCCCTTTTGGAAAGCATATCCCAAAATCTATCAATTACCCAATATGCTCATGGATTCATCAATAACATACCAATTCAAACTCATATCATCATCTAAACATGATCAACCACATTCAAACATCATAACCCATCAATTCATATCTTAAAAAGTTACTATCTTTAGTAATGTATGAACTATAACATGTTTTCTTGAATTTCCAATGATCACAACAACAATCTAACATCTAATTATCACCATGAACACATCCATAACATCATAACATCCCTAGTTCAACATTTCATGCAAATAAAGTTACTATTATTAGTAACCTATGAACATCAACCCTAAATCATCAATTTCTTGCAAGATCCATGATTCCTAACATTCATACAACTTATTAATCACCACACATCATCAAACAATCATCATTCATCCATAATCATGCCCAAAATCAATTAGGGTTTGACTAGAATCAAAACCCATGATTAAACCACTAACAACATGTAATTCATCCATGATCGATGTTAACTAACATGTATTCAACATAACTAACATATAAACATCACCAAACAACATCCAATTCGATCCCATGAGGGTCAATTTCACTTCCAAGGTTCAGCCATAAACAAACACTCACAAAAACATGAAAAAATCTAACCTTTAAACAAGTTATAACTTGCAATTGATGATTCCAACAAGTTATAAGCCTTGAAATCGATCCAATTTCGTGTTCCCTTGCTTGTTCTTGGTTGATTTCGCAATGGGAGGGGTGTTTGGAGGATGTTCACGGCCGAAAGGGGGGTGGATTAGGGTTTTGGTTTGTTTTGTTAAATTTTAATTTACATATTTACCCTTTTAACCCTTGTAATTTGTATTTTATAAAAAACTAAGCTTTAAACTCTTGTAAAGTGTTTTTAACTTCATAATATAAGATATAAACTTATAAAATTCATTATATATCTTATCTTTATAAAAACACAAGACAAACGAATAAATAGGCACGTTTCCGCGTTACGCGATAATTTTCTAATTAACCTTTTAAAAATGTGTAAACACATAAACATAACCCAATATTCACATAGTCACTTAGATTCACACCAAACTAACATTATTCATTATTATTAGGTCACCAACGTTAAACGACAACTAGTGTGTGCTCACGACACGTGTACACAAGACTTAACGGAACTAACGGAGTTTGGTAACGGAAATTTACCGGATGTCACATTATCCCCATGTTGAAAGAATTTTTGTCCCGAAAGGTGCTGCCTGTATACTAGTGTGATAACTGTTGTTATAAGAAAACTCCACCAATGGCAGGTGAATTTCCCAGTTATTCCCGAAGTCAATCACACAAGCACGTAGCATATCCTCCAACGTCTGTATAGTACGCTCACTCTGACCATCCGTTTGTGGATGATATGCAGTACTCATATCCAAACGTGTACCCAAAGATTTCTGCAATGATTGCCAGAAATGTGATGTGAAACGAGCGTCACGGTCAGAGATAATTGAGATCGGTACCCCGTGTCTCGAAACGATCTCCTTGAGGTACAGGCGAGTTAACTTCTCCATCTTGTCGGTTTCCTTTATTGCAAGGAAATGAGCAGACTTTGTCAATCGATCCACAATAACCCATATCGTGTCACAACCAGTACTAGTCCGGGGTAGCTTAGTAATAAAATCCATGGAGATTTGTTCCCATTTCCACATTGGAATCTCGGGTTGTTGTAATAGTCCGGATGGTTTTTGATATTCCACTTTTACCTTCGAGCAGGTCAAACACTTGCTTACGTACATAGCTACATCCGCTTTCATGTTAGGCCACCAATAGTGAGCCTTTAGGTCATGATACATCTTGTCGGATCCAGAATGTATAGAATACTTAGATTTGTGTGCCTCGCTCATAACTAAATCTCTCAGATTTCCATAACAGGCACCCAAAGTCTATCCATGAAATACCGAATTCCATCCTCTTTCACCACTAGCTGCTTATCCATTCCCCTTAACAATTCAGAACCAATATTTTCCACCTTTAAAGCTTCTATTTGTGCCTCCTTAACTTGTTCGGGCAGTTGGGTACTGATAGTAAGCTGTAAAGCTCGCACCCGTCGGGGTTTAGCTGTTTCCTTCCTGCTTAAGCATTGGCAACTACGTTCGCCTTTCCCGGATGATACTTAATTGCGCAATCATAATCATTTAGTAGTTCCACCCAACGTCGCTGCCTCATATTCAACTCTTTTTGCTCAAAGATATGTTGAAGACTCTTGTGATCGGTGTAGATAGTGCACTTGGTACCGTACAAATAATGTCTCCAGATCTTTAAGGCAAAATACTGCACCCAATTCTAAGTCATGGGTAGTATAGTTCTTCTCATGACCTTTAGTTGTCTCGAGGCGTAAGCTATCACCTTGTCTCGTTGCATCAAGACACAACCCAATCCTTGAATGGATGCATCGCAATACACCACAAAGTCATCTGTTCCTCTGGTAATGCTAATATCGGGGCAGTACAGAGTTTTTGTTTTAATAATTGGAAAGCTGATTCTTGACTCTCAGTCCATTTGTATGTCGTTCCTTTGTGAGTCAAGGCTGTGAGAGGTTGTGCGATCTTAGAAAATCCTTCTATGAATCGGCGGTAATATCCTGCTAATCCTAGAAATTGTCTTATCTCGCTTGGCGTTTTGGGTGTGGTCCAATTCTTTATCGCCTCAATTTTGGCAGGATCACATGTATTCCTTTCTCATTAACAATATGACCTAGGAATTGTACCTCTCTTATCCAAAAGTCACACTTTGAGAATTTAGCATACAGCTGCTTATTTTCAACTGTTCCAAGATCATTCGTAAGTGCTCTTCATGCTCCTCCTTGGTCCTAGAGTATATCAGTATATCATCGATGAATACAATGACAAACTGATCAAGATAAGTTTGCACACGCGGTTCATGAGGTCCATGAACACAGCAGGTGCATTAGTCAACCCAAAAGGCATGACCAAGAACTCATAATGGTCCATAACGAGTACGAAATACAGTCTTGGGAATGTCTTCTACTCGAACTCTGAGTTGATGATAACCAGATCTCAAGTCAATCTTCGAGTAATAGCTTGATCCTTGAAGCTGATCGAACAAGTCGTCGATACGAGGTAAAGGGTATCGGTTCTTGACTGTTACCTTTGTTAACTCTCGATAACCGATGCACATCCGGATGTGCCATCCTTCTTCTTAACAAAGAGTACAGGAGCTCCCCAAGGTGATGTACTAGGTCGAATAAAGCCTTTATCCAAAGCTCCTGAAGTTGTGACGACAACTCCTGTAGTTCGTTTTGTGCTAATCGATAAGGTGCTCTAGCAATCGGAGCTGCGCCGGGAGTCAATTCAATCTGAATTCCACTTGGCGTGCGGTGGTAATCCAGGAAGATCTTCTGGAACACCTCCGGAAAGTCGCGTACTACGGGAAATCCTCCATTCTCTTTTCTTCCTTTTGCTTATCGGTTACAAGTGCTAGGATAGCCACGCGGCCCTTTCGTAACAACTTTTGAGCTTTCATATACGAGATGATGCCTATCACAGCACCACTCCTATCACCTTTGACGGTAAGAACTTGATCACCAACCGGACCCGTATAATCTTCTCGTGACATATGACTTCCGCTTGCTTGCTAGAGAGCCATCCATGCCTATCACAACATCAAAACTCCCCAGCGTAACAGGCATGAGATCTATAGCGAAAGTATGACCAGCAAGTTCTATCCTACAGTCTTTAAGGATATGCGTTACATGGATTTGTTTTACCGTCGGCTAATTCCACAGTGTATTTAGATTCTAAAGCAGAGGTATATCGCTTAAAGACTACAGAACTTTAAGGACACAAAACTCCTATCGGCTCCAGTATCAAATAGTACCGTAGCAAAAAAACCATTAACAGGGAATCTACCAGTAACAGTTGTGGGATCATTTAGAGCCTCACCTGAGCCAATGACGAAGGCTCTCCCTTTGGCTCCATCTTTATTGCCGCCATTTCCAGTGCCATTTCCACCATTGTTGTTATTGTTACCATTGTTGTTGTTTTTACCATGGTTGTTGGTGTTGTTGTTGTTGTGTTGTTTTGCCATTCCCATTCCTCCTTAGTTGTGGGCAGTTTCGCTTGTAATGCCCTTCTTTCCCACATTCAAAGCAACCCTTGGGAGTTTCTTGAGATTGTTGTGGCCTCCTCATTAGTTCACCACGACAATCCTTCGCAGCGTGTCCAATTTTTCCACAGCGTGACACTTGAAGCTATCACACCGTCCCATATGGTGGTAGTTACACACGTGGGCATTTGGGATGTCTGCCGCCGTAACCGCTGGGTCCTTGGTTATTTGGGGCAGTTTGGTTGAATTGAGTTATTATCGAACCGCCGCTGCTGCTGCTGAACTAGCTGTTGCTGTTGTTGGATTGTTGTTGACCGCCAGACGATGATGATGATGATTTGTTATTGCTGTTGCTGGGAGCATCCCACTCCTTTTGTTATCGGCACGCTCACCACAGCGCCCCGTTTTGGTAACCGCCTGATCATAATTTATGGGCAATTTGGATGGCCTGCTGAATCGTAGTCGGGTTAGAAGCTGTTACCATACTTTGGATTTCAGCACCAATCCTCGTATGTAGTGCTCGATTCTCTTATGTGTCTCATTAACCATTCCTAGACATAATGTAGCCAACTCATGAGTACGGGTCATGTAAGCCTCAATTTCTGAACCCTTCATCTTGCTGCCAGAATTCCATCTCCAACTTTTGCACCTCGTTTCGAGGACAGTACTCCTCGATCATCATATCCTTGAACTCATTCCAGGGGAGTCCATTTGCCATCGCTTGTCCAAGCATCTGGACTTGCGCGTTCCACCAAGACAGAGCTGCACCCTCCAAGTCCCGGTGGCATACTTTACTTGATCCGCTGGTGGACAGTTACATTTGGAGAAAACGAACTCAGTCTTCTCGAACCAGCGTACTAGCCCTACAGCACCCTCTGTACCGCTATAGGTGTGTGGTTTACAGTCCATGAAGGACTTGTACGTACACACGGGTGGTCCTGTTTTAACACAGCACACATTAATCAAACATCCCCTACAGTTATAAGGATATCAGATTTGTTTTTCTGTCATTGTTTACCTGCTGGCTGACCCGCGTGGGCAGCAGCCACTGCCGCCTGAACATGCTCATTAATTAGAGCAGCCAATTCTGCGGGAGTCATGTTAATAGCACCACCACCCTGTTCTCCGGTGCCACGTCCACGTCCGCGTCCACGACCACGTCCACGAGCGTCCATTCTTTTCACTTTATATTCACAATACAATAATGAGTAACATCATACACATTTAACTCATTGAAGCGTAGTAAACAGTAAATGAAAGAAATAACGTATCATCACAACCACAACATTCATAACAAAATAATATCAAAGTAAATAAATTGCAATAATTCACAATGTATTTAGCAATGTCAAAATTGAAGTTTTGTCGTTCGTGTGGGGAAACAACCCTTCCCACATAGGTTTCAAAAGAAAACACTACGTAGTCTAAGTCATATAAAGAAGTCAATCGACAATGTCTGACCCATCTCTATCATCCTCCATCTCCTTCGGTTCCTCTTCCTTGGGTCCCTCCTCGGGATCCTCCTCATCCTCAGAGTCTGCTGCAGGAGCAGGAGCTATAGCAATCTGAAGTGCTGCTAGTTGAGCTTCTAAAATGGCAATCCTATTATCGGCTATGGTGTCCCGCTGTTCACCAGTCCACGCGTCCTTGGAGTGCCATAACACCATCTTGCATATGGTGACAACCGTTCAGCGTCTTCCCGTGTTCTTCCTTGAGTTCATCCAATTGATGTCTCAGGTTGTACACCTCTTGCTGTAGTGTACAGACATCACCCGTGAGTCGTCTTACACGATGCTGTTCAGTATCCAGTGCAGCCATTAGTGAAGCAATCAGTTGCTCGTTGGACTGCGCCGTTCATGGGAGTGAAGGCATGGGCTGATTGACATTGTTCCTAGTCCTTGGCTTTAGGACAGGTACGCGCTCCCTACACATGATGTGGTCAACAAACCTAGGATAAAAACGCCAGTCTCGCGGAGGGTCACGCTTCATCAATGCGAATGGTTGATCCCAGTCAATCTCCTCTCGGGGATAAGCCAGTCGGGGCCAATCGAATCCATTATCAGGTACAGGTGCGGGAGGTGGGGATTCAGATCGTGTAGGTGATTCGGGTCGTTTACCCGGAGCTCTTGAAGAGATCCCATGCTGCAGAGAGTGTGACGTGTATGCCAATGAGTATACAGTAAATAGAGTAAGGCACAGGTACCTATTTAACTGTGTGTGGTTATAGTCTAGTGTGTATGCAACCTAGTTCCCTATAACCAATGGCTCTGATACCAATCTATCAACCCCTCAAAATCCACTTGCGGAGTTTTACCGCGAGGCGTGTGAACAAACCAGGATCACAGTCAATAGTTACTCAGAACGACTCTAAATGCCATAATTTAAACAAAATCAACCAAAATACAAACTTTAAACAATACAGAAGCGTTTTGAAAATAACCCAAGTCAATAAAGTATAACTGCGGCAAAACAAGTGCCAACCCACAAGAGTAAACCATAATTGTTAAAATGTTAAATTGTCTTGAAGAATCGTGTCTTAAAAGGCAGTGAACCATGCAGTGCTCCTATGGCAAGCAAGCTAAGGACCTGAGAAAGCATACTAAAATGTCAACACATAGGTTGGTGAGTTCAAGAGTTTGAGTTCAATAAACATGTAAACAGTTGTGATATATATAAGCAGTGTATGGTAATAGATAGCTAGTCTATTATCAGTAAATATTAATACATAGTGATTCGCAATTGAAGCTGACTGTGATAGTTGTTGCCTCCTGTCACGACTTACCATGTCGTGACAATGTTCAATAGGACAAATTGCACCCGGTTGACCTCGAGTCACATAGGTGGGCTCGTCAGACCCAGTAGTACTACCCAAGTTTCCCCGATATTAAATATTAACAATTCAAAAGTGTGAGGACTTTTCCCATAGTAAACAGCACTATATTAATATTATACACAACTTATATATTAAAGCGTTCGTATAAATACCAGTATGCTATCTCCCCCAAAGAGATTAAATAAAGAGTGGGGCATGAACTCACCTGATGTATGCAAAGAGTACTTAGGGTTTATTTCAGAAACGAGAGAATAGCCCAACCTTCAAAGGTTACCTAGATCATGTGAGTACATAAGTACATGAAATAAAAGACATGTGGAACCCTAATCATACCAAAACCAAAGACTCAAGCTTCCAGAAAAATAGACACGTTTGACCTAGTTGACCCGTTTGACCCGTTGGTGACATTATGAGTTATAATTCAAATAAAGCCAATGAGCACATACAACATACATGATTAACATTCAAATAGTATCATATGTATGCTATATCAACCAGGTGTATCACTTAGATCATCATACAATCAAGTACTATACAAGTCATGCGAATCTAGAACATTACATATCCATTAGTTATAATACAACTAACATGTCACACAAAGTTCAACCATTCATCACATGCCATGTGAAGCCACTCACAACCGCATCCTAAACCCTGCCAATCCTACTAAGTAGGGGCCTCAGATCCGCACGCGTGTATAATGATCATAACCATATTCTTTAAGCATATGCATTGCATTCACAACATCACAACAATCAATTACCAATTCCAAGCATGATGTCCTACTACTACACAACATCCAACCATACATGATCACAAATGTCCAAATATCATTCATGACTATCTCACATCACAAACAACCAAGTTATCATATCTTACACACGTTAGAATTCATCCATGATCATACTAACATGCTCCTAACATCCAGATAGGTTCCAACTACCATCTATCACATTTTACATGAATAAAGTTTCCCTTTTGGAAAGCATATCCCAAAATATCAATTACCCAATATGCTCATGGATTCATCAATAACATACCAATTCAAACTCATATCATCATCTAAACATGATCAACCACATTCAAACATCATAACCCATCAATTCATATCTTAAAAAGTTACTATCTTTAGTAATGTATGAACTATAACAGTTTTTTCTTGAATTTCCAATGATCACAACAACAATCTAACATCTAATTATCACCATGACACATCCATAACATCATAACATCCCTAGTTCACATTTCATGCAAATAAAGTTACTATTATTAGTAACCTATGAACATCAACCCTAAATCATCAATTTCTTGCAAGATCCATGATTCCTAACATTCATACAACTTATTAATCACCACACATTCATCAAACAATCATCATTCATCCATAATCATGCCCAAAATCGAATTAGGGTTTGACTAGAATCAAAACCCATGATTAAACCACTAACAACATGTAATTCATCCATGATCGACGTTAACTAACATGTATTCAACAAACTAACATATAAACATCACCAAACACATCTAATTCGATCCCATGAGGGTCAATTTCACTTCCAAGGTTCGGCCATAAACAACACTCACAAAACATGAAAAAATCTAACCTTTAAACGAGTTATAACTTGCAATTGATGATTCCAACAAGTTATATGCCTTGAAATCGATCCAATTTCGTGTTCCCTTGCTTGTTCTTGGTTGATTCGCAATGGGAGGGGTGTTTGGGATGTTCGCGGCCGAAAGGGGGGTGGATTAGGGTTTGGGTTTGTTTTATTAAATTTTAATTTACATATTTACCCTTTTAACCCTTGTAATTTGTATTTTATAAAAAACTAAGCTTTAAACTCTTTGTAAAGTGTTTTTACTTCATAATATAAGATATAAACTTATAAAATTCATTATATACCTTATCTTTATAAAAACACAAGACAAACGAATAAATAGGCACGTTTCCGCGTTACGCGATAAATTTTCTAATTAACCTTTTAAAAATGTGTAAACACATAAATAACCCAATATTCACATAGTCACTTAGATTCACACCAAATTAACATTATTCATTATTATTAGGTCACCAACGTTAAACGACAACTAGTGTGTGCTCACGACACGTGTACACAAGACTTAACGGAACTAACGGAGCTTTGTAACGGAAATTTACCAGATGTCACACTATCAAACACCCAATGTATCAAGATTTCATTAATAATACACCCATTCAAGTTCATAATCCATCAATCATCATGAACAAAAGTTTCCACTTTTGGCAAGATATAACAACAACATCCATTCCAAGGTTTCTAGCATTCATATCAACAATCTAGCACCTAATCATCATCAAAACCCTTTAACAACATCAATCCATCATCAAATCATATCATGAAAATAAGTTACTATTATTAAAACCTATGAACACCAACTTCAATTCATGAATTTCTTGCAAGATCAATGTAACCTAGCATTCATACAACCTACTAACCATCATACATTCATCACACCATCATCAATCTCACATAATCACATCAATTTCAAATTAGGGTTTACCTAGAATCAAAGTTCATGATCAATCCATTAAAAACGTATCATTCTTGCATAATCAACGTAAAAAACTGTATACCATCTAACTTACATACTAACATCATGAAACAACC
>CM046450.1:23788391-23823391 GCA_025506515.1 Flaveria trinervia | reverse complement strand
GTGTCGTTCGGGGTGTGGGACATACCTCACCAAGGATGGTGACTTCTCGGGCTCATCGAGGACGATGAGTCAAACAGGGGGTGCTTGTGACACCCTACACATATCCCACATCGGCCGTGGACAGGAAAGATTCCTGGTTCATAAAGAATGTCTGGCCTCTATCATCAACAACGCGTTTTGAGCGTATTGGCTGTGGATGAGAGGAGAACTTCACAGTTAAGCGTGCTCAGGTGGGAGCAATCCAGGGATGGGTGACCTCCCTGGGAAGTTTTCACCCGGGCAACCAAAAGCAAGTCCGTGAGCTCCTCGTGGGCAAAGCAGACAATATTGTTGATGCGAGGGGCCGGGTGTTACAGATTGGTATGAGAGCCACTCCTGTGTCATTCGGGGTGTGGGACATACCTCACCAAGGACGGTGACTTCTCGGGCTCATTGAGGACGATGAGTCCAAACAGGGGGGGCTTGTGACACCCTACACATATCCCACATTGGCCGTGGACAGGAGAGATTCCTGGTTCATAAAGAATGTCTGGCCTTTAACATCAACAATGCGTTTTGGGCGTATTGGCTGTGGATGAGAGGAGAACTTCATAATTAAGCGTGCTCAGGTGGGAGCAATCTAGGGATGGGTGACATCCCTAGGAAGTTTTCACCCGAGCAACCAAAAGCAAATCCGTGAGCTCCTCGGGGGAAAAGCGGACAATATTGTTAATGTGAGGGGCCAGGTGTTACAGAATGGTATCAGAGCCACTCCTGTACCATTCGGGGTGTGGGACATAACTCACCAAGGATGGTAACTTCTCGGGCTCATCGAGGACGATGAGTCCAAACAAGGGGTGCTTGTGACACCCTACACATAACCCACATCGGCCGTGGACAGGAAAGATTCCTGGTTCATAAGGAATGTCTGGCCTCTAATATCAACAACGCGTTTTGGCCGTATTGGCTGTGGATGAGAGGAGAACTTCACAGTTAAGCGTGCTCAGTGGGAGCAATCTAGGGATCGGTGACATCCCTGGGAAGTTTTCACCCGGGCAACCAAAAGCAAATCCGTGAGCTCCTAGTGGGCAAAGCGGACAATATTGTTGATGCTAGGGTCCAGGTGTTACAGTATTCGGGGGTATGGTCCATTCGGACGTATGGACACTTAGGCGCATAGGGTTAGTCACGCGCATGGGTTAGTCAGACGCATGGGCACTATTGGGGCGCATGGCCCTACACTTAGTCGTCCGATTACAAATTCTAGGCGCATGAACCACTGTTCATGCGCATGAGTTACACTTAAACATTTCTAAGGCAATTCCAGGCGCATGAGCCTTATTTAGGCGCACGAACCTTCTCCCCAACCTATTTCTTGGATATTTCCGAACCCAAACATCAAGCCGAATTGTTCTAAGCTTACCAAGGCTATTCTAAGCATGAACAGCTTATAAGAATCTAAGAAACATCATCAAACATGCATAATACATACGGGTATACATACATAAATATTGTAAAATTGTTTTAATACATTTTCAGCGCCAACAAGAGTTTAAAACAAGTAAAACCGGGGTCTAGAAACTCACCTGGTGCAACTTTGGGTGTATCTTCCTTCTAACCCATTTGCAAATGAGTTCAAACACCTAGAAACCCACAAAACACACAGACACAAACACACACAAGCACATAAGCACATACCCGAGACAAAACCCAACACAAACACTTAAAAACTTCGAATTCTTACCTTGAATTCAACCTCCTCTTCTTCTTTTTCAAACCCGTAGTTTTCTGCTCTCTCTCTCTCTCTAATCCGAATGAGAAAAGGTGATGTGAAAAGAGGGTGGGCGGCCATGCTTTTTTTGTACTTTTATCCCCTTTTACATTTTTAACCCCTCAACTTGGGTTTTATTGATGTTTCCTTCTTTTATTCTTCATTTCTTATTCTTCTTTTAAAAGAATAATCGGGTGTTACAAGTCCACCCCCTTAAATAGGTTTCGTCCCCGAAACCTGTTATTCCTCACACAGACGAGGGTAATGCTGCCGCATCTCCTCCTCAGTCTCCCATGTAGATTCGGATCCCTTCCTGTGCTTCCACTATACACGCACAAGAGGAACCACTTTATTCCTCAACCTCTTCTCTTTACGATCGATGATTGCCACTGGTTGCTCCACATAACTGAGCCTTTCGTCTACTTCGATATCCTCCGGTGGAACAATCATGTCTTCATCAGCTAAGCACTTTCTCAAATGAGATACATAGAATGTCGAGTGAATTCCACTTAACTCATCTGGTAACTCCAATCTATAAGCCACCTCTCCTACTCGAGCAATGATTCGGAAAGGGCCTATATACCTTGGGCTCAACTTGCCCCGCTTCCTGAATCGGATAATGCCCTTCCAAGGTGAGACCTTCAACATAACCTAGTCACCCACCTGGAACTCAATCGGTCTGCATCGTTTATCAGCATACGACTTCTGTCTATCTTTGGCTGCCTTCATGAAGGCTTTAATCTGCTCAAGCTTCTCACGTAGCCTCAATTACCTCGATGCTCCACAATTCCTTCTGACCAATATCACCCCAACAAACAGGTGTTCTGCATCTCCTACCGTATAGCATCTCATATGGTGGCATGCCAATGCTGGCATGATAGCTGTTATTGTATGAGAATTCCGCTAACGGTAAGTGGTCATCCCAACTTCCCCTAAAATCAATCACACATGCTCAAATCATGTCTTCCAGTGTCTAAATAGTCCTTTCTGACTGACCATCAGTTTGGGGATGATAAGTCGTGCTAATATGTAACCTCGTCCCCATGGCGTCGTGGAATTTCTTCCAGAATTTGGATGCAAACCGGGTGTCACGATCAGATACAATAGACACCGGCACACCGTGACGAGTTACAATTTCCTTGATGAATAGATTCGCCAACCTCTCAGATGAATATGTCTCACGAATCGGTAGGAAGTGAGCACTCTTCGTCAGACTGTTAACAATCACCCATATGGCATCGTACCCTTTCGGAGTACGCGGCAGCTTCGTAATGAAATCCATGGTGATGTGCTCCCACTTCCATTCCGGTATATCCAAAGGTTGAATCTTCCCATACGGCTTCTGATGTTTGGCCTTCACCTGTAAGCAACTAAGGCACTTACTCACATACCCCACCACATCGTGCTTCATACCCGACCACCAATAAACTATCTTCATATCTTGATACATTTTCGTGGCACCAGGATGAATGGAGTATCGAGTCTTGTGAGCTTCGTTCATAATCTTCACACGTAGATCCCCAAAACGAGGAATCCACACCCGTCCAAATCGAGTTTTAACACCAAGTGTGTTTTCACCCAATTCCCCAACCAGACCTCTCATCCTTTCAGAGTTAAGATGATCTTCTTTCAGTGCTTCATCTTGAAACTCTTTGACTTGCTTCATTACATCAGAGGTCATGATCAGTTGATATGCTTTCACCCAAATCGGCTCGGGCTTCTCCTTTCAGCTGAGGGCATCAGCCACCACATTGGCCTTGCCCGGATGGTAGTGGATCTCGCAATCATAATCTTTTATGAGTTCCAAACACCTTCTCTGTCTCATGTTCAGGTGCTTCTGCTCAAAGAAATACTTCAAGCTTTTGTGGTCCATGAATATGGTGCACTTCGTCCCGTAGAGATAGTGCCTCCAAATCTTTAACGCAATGACCATGGCTGCTAGCTCCAAGTATGAGTAGGGTAATTGACCTCATGAACCTTCAACTGTCGGGATGCATAAGGTATAACCTTCCCTCTCTGCATTAATACGCACCCTAACCCTGAGTAGGAAGCATCTGAATAGACCACCAAATCCTGGCTTCCTTCGGGTAATGATAGAATAGGAGCTTGAGTCAACCTTGCCTTTAACTCCTCGAATGCTTTCTCTTGAGCTTGACCCCATACAAACTTCTCATCTTTTCGGGTCAACTTGGTTATCATCAATGAACACAATCACTGATCTATCCAACGTCGGGCGGCACACTCGATTCATCAAATCCATAAAGGCAGCTGGCGCGTTAGTTAGACCAAAAGACATAACGAGGAACTCGTACGGAAAGCTGTCTTAGGAATGTCTTGTTCCTTCACCTTCAATTGATGGTAGCCAGATCGTAGATCTATTCTTGAGAACCAACTAGCACCTTGGAGCTAGTCGAACAAGTCATCAATCTTCGGTAATAGGTACCGATTCTTCACTGTCAATTTGTTCAGCTCTCGATGTCAATACACATTCGCATACTACTGTCCTTTTTCTTTACAAACAATACTGGAGCACCCCACGGAGAGATACTCGGTCGAATGAATCCCTTATCCATTAACTCCTGCAATTGGCTCATGAGTTCCTTCATCTCAATCGGAGCTAATCGATATGGTGCTTTGGCAACGGGTTAAGCACCAGGTATCAAATCAATTTGGAACTCAATCTCGCGATCCGGTGGCACGCCGGGTAAGTCTTCCAGGAATACGTCCGGAAAGTCGCACACCACTGGTACCTCAGATAATTGTGGTACGATGCATCCACATCTTTTACATATGCCAAATAGGCACTACATCCATGTTTCATGCACTTCCCCGCCACCGTCATCGAAATCACCTTCGGGATCGTAGTAACACGATCTCCATAAATCGTAACCAAACTCCCATCGGGCGCAACTAATCGAATCATCTTCTTGCTACATACGATGTTTGCTTCATAGGTGCTAACCAGTCCATCCCTAGTACTACATCAAATCCACCTAGGGGCATCACGTGTAACCTAGCAGCAAACCTATGACCTTCTAGTTCTATAGCACAGTCCTCTATCACATCAGTAATTCTAGTGGACTTGCTAATAGCGGTTTCTACATCGAATGGTTCACTGACATTCCTACTACTAATAGGCAACTTAGCACAGAAAGTAGTGGAAATAAAACTCCTACTAGCACCCGAATCAAACAATACAGAGGCACAAGTTTGGTTTACTAGAAACATACCTGACACGACATCGGGATCATCTCTAGCTTCCTCCGGGTCATGGTGTAAGCTCTAGCACTTGTCCTCTGCCCTCCTTCCTCCGGCTTCTTCTTCGCTCCAAAGCTCTCCGCCCTCGGCTTCTTACAGTCTTTGGTCGCGTGGCCCTCCCCACCATAGTTATAGCACTTCAGCACCCTACAGTCTCTAGCGATGTGGCCAGGCTTGCCACATCTGAAGCATACATTCATTCCCATCCTGCACTCACCGGTATGCTCCCTTCCACATCTGCCACACATTTTCAGCTCTGATCTTGACGACACCCACAGTCGTCCACCTTCCTCTTCTTGTTGTTTGGAGTGAAACCACCACGTCCAAACCTCTTCCCATTCCAGTTCTTACCATCCCCACTCGTCGTCTTCACCCCCACCACGATCTCCTCTCGCTCATCATACAATCTACCCGCCAAATCCACCACCGATCGAAAGGTACCTGGCTGAGCAGCAATCAGGTTCCTGCGAATGTCAGTCGGCAGTCCCTGGATGTACCTCTTGATCTTCCTTGACACCGGCGTCACCTGATCCGGCACCAGCCTCACCATCTCATTGAATTTAATGGTGTACTGCTGGTGGGTCATGGTTCCCGCTTCAAGTTGCAATAACTCCCTCTCGATTTTATCGAGTTCCCTGTGAGGACAGAATTCCTCGACCACCAACTTCTTCAGTTCACTCCACCTCATCCTTCCGATTGCCCTGGTGCCCTCAGCTTGGACAATATTGTCCCACCAACACAAAGCTGAATAAACGAAAGAGTGTGTTGCGAACTTCATCTTTTGGTTCTCGCGGCACTCACTGATCTCCAAGACTGCCTCCATCTCTCTCACCCAGCGGTGAGCAGCAGCAGCATTTCCATTGCCGTCGAAAGTCGGGGGCTTACACCTTGGAACGCCCCATAACTGCACCCTCCGGTCGCTACCCCCACTATATCATCCTCCTCCTCATCGAAGCACAGTTTCAGGCTCTGGTTGTTCCTCCTCCCTTCTGCTTCCCTTGCCCGTTGATCCCTTTCTATTCTCCTTCTCCTTCCTTTCCACGCTTCTCACAGCCCTGATGACCTCAGTCACCACAGACAGTAAGACTGTCTGCATGACCTGGTGTACTTCATCAGCAATCGCCTCCCTAGCTGAGGCATTCAAGCTAGCATTCTCGTTCTATTCGCTTCGGCCATGAACCTCAGGGTTCTCACGGGTCGTCTTAGGAGCCTTAGCTCTACTCCTAGTCACACGTGGACGACCTCTGCCTCTAGGAGTCTTGGAAGATTTCTGTCTAGCCATCCTCTAACACGATATAAGATTCAAATACTAACGCGGTCATTCAAGGTAATAACTCAGTTTATGTCAAATATAGTAAGTCCCTATGATAGGATCAATTGAGCTAATCTGTGATGATATATGAACACGATTCAAAGAAAACACATACAAAGTAATCGAATTCAAACAAGATATTAACAAAATTCATTGTTTCATTAATATCAAGCAAAGACAATTACAAAGTAATAAGCAGTAGTTCGTTCTCTCTCTTACTAGCTCTACTACTTACTAACAGTCTAAGCTATTCATAGTGAAACACAAAGGAATTAACAATTACAAAAATAGTCCCTAGACTATTACAATATCAAAAAGACACATAAATACAACATGTTAATCTTTCTAGAGTCCTAACAATACTCCCCCTAAGATTTACATGGTCTTCGGTCTTCAAAATCTTCAATCTTTTCTTCTTTCTTTATCTCCTTTGGCTTTATCTTCAACTTCAATCTTCTATCTTCAATCTTTTTCACTCAAAGAAGTCTTCTGGTTCTTCTTTTATCTTGAACATTGGCTTCTTTTTATAGATCTCTTGTTCTTTCAAAGCATTTACAATAGCAGACTTGAATTTGCTTGCAAGAATGCCTTGTTCTGGTTTAGCTTCATTTGTCTTTATCTCCATCTTGTTCATTCTTTCCAACGTGTCTTTTGATAAGCAAGTAATGTCAATGTTTGCATATAACTCAATAGGATTTGAATTTCCTTTGAGTATACTTCTAAGACACCTTTCCTGAGATTCTCATAAATTCAATATCTTTGATATCTTTCTTCACAATGTTTGCATAAGCAAGAGCATTTCTCAATGATATTCTTTCCATAGCTGCACTCAGTACATTGATTATGGAAATGAAATATTTCTTTTCTTTCTTTGCAACATTCGGAGATACTTTCTCAAACTTTTGTACAGACAAAATGAAATATAACTTGGATGTAACAGTTTGAGTTCGAAAGCACCAAAAAGAGTAATCATGTCTTCATCCCACTATTCAAGATTTCGAACCAATTTAAGTTCAAACGTCTCAGTGTTGTAAAACCACCTGAGAATTGGTTTTGATTTCTGGTTACCTTCAATCACTTTCAAACCAGGAGTTGTTACCTTTTCAAAGTACTTATCTTAAAATTCAATCAGAAAGTGTTCATCTTCAGACTGTACTCCTTTGAGCCTTTTGTTTTTCTTTAGATTAGCAAAGTACTCTTTATCTTCTTGATCGCATCTAGTTTGAAGAAAATTACTTGATAATCCATACCTTTTCTCAGTAATTCTACCATCATTTTACCACGTTTGGAATCTGTTGGATTGATCAGAGGTAATCTATTCAACTCCTTCAAATCTTGCACAGGAAGCTTAATGATGCTAGAGTAAAAGTGATATACATCACAGATTTCATTTACTCTTTTTATCAAGAAAGCATCAAAGATCTCATCGTACTTCCATGCAATTATTTTTACTTGATTTGTAAAATCAGGAGCAATCATTGCATTCAACAGTTCAGCAACTGATTGTCCTTTCTGCAATACGTTTCTCACTAAGTCACCTATGGATCTAGCATTATCAAAAATCTGAATTTGCTCAGATGATGCTTTGTAAGCTTTCTTTTCTGTACTTGAAAACATTTTAATCAATTCTTTTCTACTGTCATAAGCATCTGCTTTCTTACCATTTGTTTGATTTCTTGAGGTTTTAGCACTCTTGTTCTTTTTGTGATCTCCAAATATTGAGGATTGTCTGTATCAAGAATAATCATCTTCTTCGTTTGTTTTTCTGTCTCTTGGAAGCTTCTGACAAGATTTCTTAATGATATAGATTGTAGTCTTTTCAATTTTCTCCATGGATAGTTTCTAGCTTGCAACCTTGATCTTAAAGCTGGAATACTCATACTATCCGGATCAGGATGGTGAAGCTATGAGCTTGGTAATTCTTCTACATTAATACTTTCTTTTTCTCTGATCCATTCACCATGCTCTATCACAATTTCATTTGGATCAATTGGTGCGACTGACTCTGCTGCAATACATTTCTCATATTCATCATTAATCTGAGAAACTGTCAGTCCATCCAAAAATACTCTCTTATACTTCATCCTCACAAGATAGTTATATCTTTCTTCAAAATCTTGTGGTACTTCTTCTTGATCTTGAAATTGTTCTTGTGAAGAGAAATTAGCTACAAATTGTGCTTCATCAATATCTTTATCATTCAATTCTTCATCATACCAATCATCATTGTACATTTCTTCAATATCTACTAAAGCCTTAATTTGTTCATGAGTGGTTTGCTCTTCAACATTTTCTTCAATTCTTTGAGCTTTTGAAACTGAATGAGATAAACTTGCATCTTCAATCTCATCAATTTTTCTTTTTCCTTTATCCATTTTAGGATTTTCTTCAACATATTCCTTCAGAACTGATCATTTGTTCAGGTGATATAGGCTTTTGAACTTCTTTTGTCTTTAGCAATTCTTCTTTCAATTTTTCATTTTCCTTCGACAATTTCTTGAATTTTTCTTCAAGAATATCATAATCTTTTATCATGACTTCAAAGTTTTGATCACATCTTCTTTATCTTTAGCATAGTCACAATCTTTGTATCTTTCAACAAATTTTCTTCTTTTAACTTTGAAGTTTCATTCTCTAACTTTTGAATTTCCTTCTTAAGAGATATGTTCACTCTTTCACGCCTTTCATTTTCAGCCTTTAAATCTTCAATTTCTTTTTCTTTAACCACATTCTCTTCTTTCAATTTTCTAACTCATCAACATCCGCTATCTCTTCTGTTTGTACAGACACATTTTGTGTAGTACTTAAAGGAATTTCTTCTACTTCTCATTTTCTTTTTCTTATGCTTGAATCACAGGTTCATATAACACATCATTCATGAAATCAAAATCAAAGGTTTGATTTTCTGAACCTTCTTCATGAACAACATTAACAGGTCATCTTCTTGAACATCATGAACAGAATCATCATGTATATCAACATCAGTAGCTTTTTCAACTATGTTCTGTGTTTTAGTTACATTCTTATCTTCATTCCTTTCTTCAATGGATTCTTGATGTGCTTCAGCTGCACCATCATTATCATCATCATCATTGTTATCATTATTATCTTCATCTTCTGATGAGCTTTCAGAATCTTCATTTTCATTTTCTTCATTATCATCATCAATCATATCATCAACAACATCCTCAATGAGATCATTAGGATCTATTGGTTCATCTTCAGATAAATGAAAATGTTGTTGATTTATGTCAACTTCATCATTAGATACATTCCTTATATACTCAAACACAGGAATGTTTTGAGCACCGGTGACCATAGCTAGTCTTTAATACACCGATTCAGACATGTGCTCCAATTGAAGTTTATCACCTTCTACTCCTTCAACATAAAAGTCTGGATTTTCTTCATTTATCAGCATTTGAAGAAATATGGGATACATTAAGTATTTATTTCTCCTTCCTCTTTAAAGATTGAAAATAAATCCATTCAATATCCATTTAGCCATATTGAATCTTGTTGATACATGTGTACCTTGATTCTGATCTTAATGTAATATGTCTATGTTGTCTTACGCTTATGTAATAGTTGGGTACTTAATGAAATACAATGTTTGGTTGTGTTTTATAATGCTTAATATTTTATTAATGAGTTGTTTAACGCACATGGACTTGATTATATAGGTTTGTGGTTGATTGACCTAATATAAATAACATTACTATGTTTAATACATTCAAACTAAACAACATGAAGTTCTCATGCGAATGGCCCATGCTAATGGACCATACGCATGAACAACTTCATGCGAATGACTCAGTTGCACGACTGAACCAGGAGACTGGATCAGTCGTATGACTATAACATGAGATTGACTCAGTCGCACGACTGAACACTCAGTCGTGCGAATGGATCAACTGCATGGCTCAATCGCACGAATGAACCACACTAATGGTTCAGTCGCCCAAATGAGCAACCCTAACCTATAAATACCACCTAATTCATGGAAAAATGTAAGCATTCAATCCACTTCGACTCCAGACGTACCCTAGCCGTCCAGAAGCCTCTAAGTTCGTACTCCAAGTTCATAGAACACTCTAGATCGATTCCTAATCGATTATTGACGTTAGTTTCAATACATTATTGTTTTTACGTGTGTTCTCACTAATTGGATCGCCAATCAAATAGGATTCCGCACTATTTGGTTTGGTTTAACACGTTAATCAGTTGGTTTTTTGTTCAAATACCATATCCCAACAAGTGGTATCAGAGCTTGGCTCTTGATTACATGTTGATTCAAATGTTTTTGTTACAAAAGTTGTGTTTTTCACTCAAAACGCAATCCTTCTGTGTCAAACGGAGTTTTAGATGTTTCGCGACCATAAATTTTAGTTTTTCCGGCATACGGCTATTAGGGTTTGGTAAAATTCGAGTTTTTACGGCCAAAACAAGTTTAACCTATGATTATCAAACTTCAGCAAGTTCAGTCGCACGATTGGCTCAATCGCACGACTGAGTTCATTCGCATTCTCCAACCGCATGATTGGACTCATTCGTACCTTCATTCGTATGACTGAGAACTTCATTCGGATTGCTCAACCGCATTAGTTCATTCGGACGACTGACTCATCCGCATTTGTTCAGTCGCACGATTGAACCATCCGCATTTGTTCAATCGCCCGAATAAGCCCAATCACATACCTTCATTCGCATACATCAGCAGTTTGTTAAACAGTAAAGTTAAATGAAATGGAGGATCAGTTTTCGGCATATACAGATAGTAGAGATACTCGTATTCAGAATCTACTGTTGTTGGAGAACGAAGTGGGAATACATAATAAACCCCCGAAGCTTATCACGTTAGACGACTACCCACAATGAAAGCAACGTTTCGAAATCTACTTAAATGGAGTA
This sequence comes from Flaveria trinervia, assembly GCA_025506515.1. NCBI lineage: Eukaryota > Viridiplantae > Streptophyta > Magnoliopsida > Asterales > Asteraceae > Flaveria > Flaveria trinervia. The sequence continues at coordinate 23,812,160 of CM046450.1, read as the reverse complement.
GATACAAACTTGTGGGAGGCAATAGAGTCAGGGTACAGCATGCCAGTAGGAGCTGACGGAGTAAAACTTACTCTAAGTGGCATGTCGGATGTACAAAAGGTAAAACACAACGCTGAGAAGAAGGTCTACGCTTTGCTCACTCAGTCTATTCTGAAGGATTCTTCCATCAGTATTCGGAGTACACTCAAGCAAAGAAACTATGGGAGGCGTTGGAGAAGAGGTATGACGGAAATGCCTCTCTCAAGGCCATTAAGGCAAAAGCTTTGAAGAAGGAGTTCGACAACTTCTCTTCAATGGGAAAGGAAGGTCTGGATGATGTGATCGACAGATTCTACCACTTGATGAGTGAGATGCACACTCATGGAGTAATTACATCGATGGAGGATAAAGTATCCAACTTTGCAGATGGTCTACCGAGAAATGGGCTTCCTTCGTATCAAATCTCAGACAGAATGGGATGCTTTCGAAGTTAGATATCAATGACTTCATTCTTAAATTGAGGGAAGAGTAGCTTAGGATGAAGTACAGAGCCCAAAAGGCCAACTATGATCAGAATCCTGCACTCTACAATGCAACTCCTCCGGTCAAGACATCTGGAGCTCCACTGCAAACTGCCTTCGTCTCAAGCGCAGCAATTCCAGCACAACCGTCAACTTCAGGGTCCGAAAAATCAGGGTCGTCTAGCACCCAGTATATGATACCTGAAGCCAATGCAGCATAACTGAAAACCGACAACTTCGGGAATATGATTGTGGAGGTGGCCAAAGAACACATGGACCTCTTAGCTGCGGTAGTCCACTCCTATGATGGACTAGTTGCTGGAAAGATAGGAAATTGTCACCTGGAAGATGAAGATTATGAACAGGTGGATGAAATGGAGTTGGAACGTATGGACATAAGTGGGCTTGGCAAGTGCTGTCCGACGAGCTAAAAAGTTCGTCAAAAAGACCGGACAGAACTTGGTTGCTACCAAAGACACAACCTTTGGCTTCGACAAGTCAAAGGTTACTTGTTTCAACTGTGGTGAGAAGGGACACTTCAAGCAGGAGTGTGTAAAGCCAAATAAGACTGGGAACAGTAATCCCTTCTCGTCATTTAATCGTCAGGACAAAGCCATATCTAGCAGTTCTACTTCATCAAGTAAGGACCCCAAAGCCTTGACTGCTAATGAGGATGAAGGACAGGACTGGAGCTTTCGGTTCGTGTCACTGGGAGAGTCCAACATAGCGAATATGGAGGACATTGATGACGATTCTGCTAGTGAAGGAGACATAGCAGTAGAGCTTGCGATGTCAAATTCTGAATACATTGCACCTGTGGTCAACCATTTGCCTGAAGAAGAAAAATCTGCATCAACGTTAGAATCACCAGAACCAGAATCAACAGATTATGTACTCATGGCTGACTCATCTTCAATATCTCAGGTAAGTACTACTGACCAGTTGTTTAATAATCATGCTTGTTTAGATTGTAATAAATTTAAAGAAAGTATAGATTTAAAATTTGCTAGGTTATTAGATCATAATGATAACCTAATAAAGGACCTAGAAATGTGCACTGAGGCAATAGAGTGTTGAACAAAAACAAGCATAGTTTTAAGGAAAAGATAGACCTATTGAATAAACGGCTTAGAGAAACAAAGGTTGTGGCCTTTAACCAAGCAAATGACATGAGGTACTATCTGAACTCCCTAGAGGACACTAAGAAGCAAAAGGTTGTTTTAGAAGTAGAAGTCAACTCCTTAAAACAGAAATTGCATAGTTGGACAAGCTCATCACACATTGTCCAACACTTAGTGAGAAAGAGAAACAATGGGGAGGGGCTGGGATACAAAGTGGTTCCACCACCACATAAGACCTTAATGAACACCAAAAGTAAACCTATTAACAATAACCCCATCAAGGATCACGTGGTGTCCACTCTTCTTGTTAGTGATCCAGATTCAGTAAGTAAATCAAATGAATCTGACTCTAAACAAAAGGAGGCCACTTTAAAGGCAAAATGGAAGATGCCTTGTGTTAACCTGGAAACTGAATTTGAAAAGGTTAACTTAAATTCTGGGTCAAACCAAGTCAAACAAGAACCCAAAAAGACTATAAAACCTAATCAATCACGGGTTTCATGTCAAAGTCTAGGTAAACAAGAGATAAAAGATCTAAAACCAGGTTAGGCAATTAAATTTGTAAAACCAAATCATACATCTAATAAAAAATTGTCTCAATTCAAACATAATAAGGCCAACTACGTAACTTTTACATCTCCACCAAAACAAATAAACCGTAAAGTTGAAAGCAGATCCTGCTATAATTGTGGTGAGTATGGTCACGTAGCGTCTTAGTGTCCTTATTATCAGACACCGAGGAGGAAAGTAGAACTTCCAGTATCTACACCTAGATCTTTTAAGAGAAACTCTGTGATGCCTCCAAAAAGGTCTAGTGAACCCCAAGTTCAATTCATCAGCCAGTCTTCTGTCTATCACAAACAGGCTTTACACAAAGCTGGTTTATGGAAAGAAAATCCGTCTCCACATCTGAAAATGAAAACAAACTGAAATCTAAGCTTCCCTCAACCTCAAATGGTCAATGAGTTGAATTTATGATGTGTGATGCCTTAGGAAAACCCAAGCCAGTGAAGGCTTGGGTTCCTAACATGAACTAATGTTTTCATTGAATGTGCAGGGTGTTCGCTATAGTGCTGAGACTAACACGTGGATTGTAGATAGCGGAGCATGTAGGCACATGACAGGGAACAGAGCTCTCTTATCAAATGTCAGACAAATTAAAGGAGGGCATGTTTCATTTGCTGGAAACAAAGGCGGGTACATCACAGCCCAAGGAGAAGTGGGAAATGAGAAAGTTAAGTTTGATAAGGTAAACTACATCCAACAATTACAAAATAACTTCCTTTCAGTCTCTCAAATTTGTGATAAGGGATTCAAAATAGTCTTTGACAACAAGAAGTGCTACGTTCTAAAGAAGGACTACGTGATCCCGGAGGACCAAATCCTAATGTCAGCTTCAAGATATAATGATCTTTATGTCTTGGATCTCTCAAAGGCCTCCACAATGGATCGTGAAGTCCAATGCTTCTTGTCCAAAGCTACTGAGGAGGACTCCATCTCCTGGCATAGGAGAATGGGACACATAAATCCAAGGAAAATGAATCACTTGATCTAGAATGATCTTGTGAGAGGGGTAACTATCAAAAACTTCCAACTCCTGGATTTCTGTGTTGCATGCAAAAAGGGCAAACAGACGAAAAAGCCTCATAAGGAAAAGAAAGTTCATTCTATAGAACTTCCTCTGGAGCTCCTTCACATGGATATGTTTGGTCCAGTCAGTACAAGAAGCATTGTCGGCGACTTGTATTGCTATGTAGTTACTGATGACTACTCAAGGTTCTCTTGGGTAATGTTTCTAAAATCCAAATCAGAAACATTTGAATCTTCAAGGAATTGGTAACGACACTAGAATCCCTATACAAGATGAAGGTATGACAGGTGTGCTCAGACAATGGAACCGAATTCAAGAATCAGAGGATGGAGGACTATTTCAAGGAAAAGGGAATTGTGCATTATTTACCTCGGCCTACACCCCTCAGATGAACGGAGTTGCTGAACGGAAGAACCGCAACTTGATAGAGACGGCACGGACTATGCTGGCAGACTCGAAACTGCTTATCCAATTCTGGAATGAAGCAGTGGCAAATGCATGTTATATGCTTAATCGAGTTCTGGTAGTGAAACGCCATGGAAAAACGTGTTACGAGTTATTACAACGACGTTAACCTAACTTAGAATATCTCGAACCATTTGGCGCCCCGTGCACCCTGCTGAAGAAGACTCAGGAGGGAAAATTCAGTGAAAAGGTTGATGAAGGATCTTCTAGGATACAACATACTAAACAAGAGAGTTTACAACAACTCAACGGGTCAGGTAAGGTGTGGTGTAATGTTGATGTTCAGAGATATATCACACCGCCTGCTGGAAAAGGGCCTGCTTACTTCTTCGACTATGATGGATTCTTCAAGTCCTTCAACATACCTCCCTCTTCTTCAAAAGATAAGTTAGCAAACAAGATGATGTACGATGTCTTGAACACTCCGTCTCAAGATTCAACAAGTCAATCTCCTACCAACTCAGGGGGAGCACTTGAAGTAAGTGACTCTTCCTCTGATGAAGAAAATAAAGAAAATGATCAGATCAACCAGGATGTACAGGTTCCGACTACCACAAGTCCACAAGCATCTTCTAGTGATGCTTCTGAACCTTCGGAACCTCAGACTCCGATTGCCTCAGATCCAGAACCAAATGTTCATAATCTTGACTCTGAGGTGGTTGTTCCGATAACTCCTGGCTCACGTCTAAACATCTATCATCCTTTGGAAAATATTATAGGGGATGTGAGATCAGGTGTTCAGACTAGAAATCAGCTGTACTCAGCTGATTATGCCTCTATGATGGAAAAGGGATACCTTCACGATGGTGCCTACCTCTGCTTTGTGTCTTAGTTTGAGCCAAGTATGTTAGCGAAGCACTAAATGATGAGGCTTGGGTGAGTTCCATGCAAGAAGAACTTCTACAATTTAAGAAGTTAGGTGTATGGACACTAGTGGATAGGCCTAAAGGATCTAAAGTCATTGGCACCAAATAGGTCTTGAAATGCAAGTAGGATGATCAGGGAGTGATCATCAGAAACAAGGCTCGGCTTGTTGTTCAGGGTTTTCGACAAGTTGAGGGTATCGACTACAATGAAGTATTTGCACTAGTGGCAAGGATGGAAGCCATCCGCATCTTCCTTGCCTATGCATCTTATATGAAAAACAAAGTTTATCAACTAGATGTTAAGAGTGCATTTCTTCATGGTGAGATTCGAGAAACAGTGTATGTCAGTCAACCCGAGGGATTTGAGGACCCATATCATCGGGACAGAGTTTACAAACTCGACAAGGCGCTATACGGGCTTCATCAAGCTCCAGGGCCTAGTATGAGAAACTCTCGACTCATCTTGTGAAAAACGGTTTTCGCAGGGGAGTCATTGAATGTACATTGTTTATCAAAGAAAAAGGTGGAGACTTACTGCTAGTACAGATCTATGTGGATGACATAATCTTCGGTTCAAAGAATGAAGAATTATGCAAAGAGCTTGAAGCAGTAATGAAGGCAGAGTTTGAGATGAGTGCAATGGGAGAGATGAAGTTCTTTCTCGGGTTACAGGTGGATCAGACACCAAATGGGATCTTCCTACATCAAACCAAGTATGTAGGTGACATTCTCAGTCGGTTTGACATGGAGAATGCTTCCACAGCTGGCACTCCACTGGCTACAAACCATGATGTAGCACCCGACGAGAATGGGGATCTAGTAGATGCCACTATGTACCGAGGGATGATCGGATCTCTCATATATCTCACTGCTTCACGACCTGATATCATGTATGCTACATGTCTATGCTCATGATATCAGGAAAAGCCTAAGGTGAACCACCTAATTGGGGTCAAAAGGATTTTTCGCTATCTGAAGGGTACGCCCACTCTTGGGTTGTGGTATCCTCATGATGATGACTTTGAGCTTACCGCATATAGCGACTCGGACTACGGCGGCTGCAAGATGAACTACAAGTCTTCATCAGCAGGGTTTCAGTTCTTTGGGAGAAGATTAGTAACCTGGCAGTGTAAGAAGCAGACCTCGGTTGCATTATCAACCTGTGAAGCCGAATACGTTGTTGTTGCAAGTTGCTGTTCTCAAATCATATGGATTCAACAATAAATGCGGGATTACGGTTTGAATTTCTCTTCTACTCCTATCTTTGTTGATAACTCTGCTGCGATTGCAGTCACTAAACACCCAGTCCAACATCCAAAGACCAAACACATCGGTATTAAATATCACTTTATTTGTGATTGCTTTGAAAATAACTTAATCGATGTGGTAAAAATAAATACAGATTTTCAACGCGCTAACCTTTATACAAAGGCATTTGATAAACCATGTTTTTTATATTTGTTAGGGGTCAACGGGGTTAAAAAGAAAAATGAGGTCATACCTGAAAATGACCATGTATAGTCCGATGCGTCGTCTCTAGTCTTTTTATTCTTAAATTTTTTAGTTTATTTTATTTTATTCTCTTGTTTTTATTTAATTTTAATTAGCATAATTACAATTGGTGTCTTTCCTTGCCCATTAAAATCCTAAAATGCTAATCCATAGTGGTTTTATAATGTTAGGGGGATAATAGGCCTAGGAAAAAAAACAAGGTAAAAGGAGAGACAAGCTTAAAATAAATAAGATCGTATGTGTGATACCGATTCAATCTTTGGAATATGATAGTACACAGGTACAAACCATTTGGGACTTTAAAAATCAAAATTGAAAAAGATGCAAAGCTCAAGTATAAGTCTGTGTAGTCTGAGCAATATAAAAGGAAATATGATAGATAAGCTAGCTACTACTAAGGTAACACAACGAAAGTAGACCTAGAGGTTGCTAGACCACAGATGATATGTCGGTAGATTCAACACAATAGATGACTAGACCTTTTTGGTGATATCAAGATTAAACTATAATGTTTGACTAGTTGTGGGTAACACCTTATCCCTGGTTAACACGATCAACAAGATTCCAATAAGGGGTGACGAGCAAAATAAATGCCACAAAAGTGTGCGTAAGACCAAAGCATGAGCAAAAGCACATGAAAATTGCAAATACAATCAAACTGATAACCTATGTTGTTAGTGAGATCTATGCTAAAAGAATGAAAAATTGCTCAAACAAGAAGATAGGTTATGTGCCTCTCTGTTGTGCGGTGGCACTGACCTGAGGATAAGCATAACCTATATATTCTATAACTCATTGTTGTTTGCCGGCTCTCTGCTGTGCGGTGGCACTGACCTGAGGATTGGCTTCTCTTTGAAAGTTCTATGAATAGTCTCTTCTTGAATACTACCCTAAGACCACTCAAAAATCTCCTGAGGAATGTTGATTACCATATAAGTGTCGGATCCACAAATGCTCGTTGAAATAAACAAACCTAAAACTATCACCAAACTGTGTTGAAAGTATACTGAATTGTGGGGACCTAATGGTACTAGTATGATTTCCTTAATTTGCTAAATGACTCTAGATGAAAAACAAGAATAAAGCATCAAAGGTTTTAGCTAGCTTGTCCCAAAAGATTTGAATATCATGTCTGATTCCAATTGAAATGGTCCATGTATGGTTTAAATGAATTGAGGTTGCCCTCTCAAAAAAAATTATTCCTTAGAGCTACATCTTAGGAGTTAATCCTCACAAAAACACAAAAACATGTTCTAGTTTAAGTTTTAGTAGTATTTCTTTTATGTAAGTATAAAGTTAGTTTATTTCAGTTTGAGTAGTATCGGACTATGTCATGGAAGTTGATAAGGGACCTTATCATCTAAAAGGGTCACTTCTGAGGTGATCACACGTTCTTTCAAATAAAATTGGGTCACGTCTAAGGTGACAAAATGTTTAAAAGGATCACGTCTGAGGTGATCAAAAGTTTTTCAAGTTAAAATACTCAAGATCCGAGTGCCTCCACATCCAACCCGGCAGCAGAAGAGCCGATGATCCGGGACAAGAGTAATGCTTAGATGTTTTATTGTTATTTAAAATCTTTTGTGTTTGGATCATGTATAAAATTATGCATGTTTATATGTAATATAAATAGTTATGACTTGATTGTTATGGTTATGTCTTGATTATTAACTAATGATTTATGTATTACATGTTTAAATCAAGCAGATCCAAATTATCAAAAGGATGAACACGATATTGCTTCCCTCCAACAGATCAAGACTCAACTAACCATGATTCTTGATCTGCAAGGGATTGTCAGAAGATTAGTGAGTTACACCCCTGAAGAAGGGGAAATAATTCATGATCTTACTAATGAGCAACTGGCAGAGATGTTCAAGCTCAATCCTGATGAGATTGTAAAAGACGCTCCAACTGTTGAAGGAGACAGTGACAACGAGCTGAAAGACATTGATGAGATAGAGATCGAGGATGTCGTGGCAGACCACTATCCAGAGTATGTTGACAAAGAGGGAAATGTGGTTTCCGATCTGGGTGATTCCCTGGTCAATGATACATTTTGTGACATCCGGTAAATTTCCGTTACCAAACTCCGTTAGTTCCGTTAAGTCTTGCATACACGTGTCGTAAACCACACTACGTTGGTGACCTAATAATAATGAATAATATTAAATTAATGAGAATCTAATTGATTATGTGATTATTGTGTTATGTTATGTGTTTGCATGTTTTAAAATGTTAGTTAGAAAATTAATCGCGTAACGCGGAAACGTGCCTATTTATTCGTAAGTCTTGTGTTTTTATAAAGATAAAATATATAATGATTTTCATTAGTTTGTATCTTTATATTATTAAGTTAAAAACACTTTACAAAGAGTTTAAAGCCTAGTTTTTATAAAACAAATTGCAAGGGCTTAAAGGGTAAATATGTAAATAAAAATTAAACAAAACAATCCTAAACCCTAAAACCCCCCCCATCGGCCGCAAACATTCCTCTCAACCCCTCTCCACTTTGAAATCAGCCAAGAACAAGCAAATCCTTGCGATTGTGATTCGGTTTCAAGTCATAAAACAAGTTAACATCATCAAAATCGTGTTCTTTGGCAAGAATCAAGGTTAGTTTTGGTGTTTTTATGGTTTTCTTGTTAGGGCCGAACCCTAATTCGATTTTCTATCATCATGGGGTCGAATTTGATGTTGTTTGATGATGTTAGTATGTTAGTTGGATTGAATACATGTTAGTTAACGTCGATTATGTATGAATTGTATGTTTTTAGTGGTTTAATCATGGACTTTGATTGGAAGCAAACCCTAATTCGAAAATTGGTAGGATAATTGATGAATGATGATTTTTTGATGAGTGTTTGATGATTAATAGGTTATATGAATGCTAGGTTACATTGATTTTGCTAGAAATTAATGAATTGATGTTGATGTTCATAGCTTACTAATAATAGTAACTTTATTTTGCATGTAATGTTGAATTATTGATGAATTGATGTTATGGATGTGTTCATGGTGATGATTAGATGTTAGATTGTTGTTGTGATCATTGGGAATTCAAGAACACATGTTATAGTTCATACATTACTAAAGATAGTAACTTTTTAGGATATGAATTGATGAGTTATGATGTTTGGATGTTGTTGATCATGCTTAGATGATGATATGAACTTGAATTGGTATATTATTGATGAATTCATGAATGCATAGGATGTTTAATAGATTTTGGGATGTGCTTTCCCAAAAGGGAAACTGTATTTATGCAAAATGTGAAAGATGATAGTTTGAACATGTTTGGGATGTTAGGAGCATGTTAGTAAGTTCATGGATGAATTCTAATGTGATAAAACATGTTAAATTAGTTGTATGGGATGTATGGATAATCATGGGTGATGGTTGAACTTTGATGATCATGTATGATGTTGATGTTGGCTAGTAGTTAGGACATCATGTTTGGGACTGGAAATGGATTATTGTGATGTTTGTTGAATGCAATGAACATGGTTAATGATCATGATTATGATCATCATACACGCGTGCGAATCTGAGGCCCCTACTTGGTAGGATTGGCAGGGTTTAGGATGTGAAGTCGTGAGTGGCTTCACATGGCATATGGTGCGTGATTTAATCCTTGTGTGGTATATTGGTTGTGTTATAATTAGTGGATATGTTAATGTTCTAGATTCACATGACTTGTATGATACTTGGTTGTATGATGATCTAAGTGATACACCTGGGTAATATAGCATACATATGATCTATTTGAATGTTAACTATGTATGATATATGTGTATGATTACTTGAATGGTTTATAACACATAAAGTCACCAACGGGTCAACTGGGTCAAACATGTCTGTTTCTCTGAAATCTTTAGTCCTTGGTTGTAGTGTACTTAGGGTTTCACATGTTCTTTGCTTACAGGTACTCATGTACTTATATGATCTAGGTAACCTCTGAAGGTTGTCTGTCTATTCTGTTTGTCAAGTAGAACTCTAAGTATCTATACGCATATCAGGTGAGTTCATGCCCCACTCTTTATTTATCTCTTTTGGGAGAGATAGCACACTGGTAAATCACAAACGCTTTATATATTCAAGTTGTGTATAATATTATATAGTGTTGATATCATGGAAAAGTCCTCACACTTTCGAATTGTTAATATTGAATAGCGGGAAAATTTGGGTAGTACTACTGGGTCTGACGAGCCCCACCTATGTGACTCGAGGTCAACCGGGTGCAATTTGTCCTAATGAACATTGTCACGACCTGTTAAGTCATGACAGGAGGCAACAACGTAACACAGTCAGCTTCAATTGCGAAATCACTATGAAATAATATTTATTGTTAATGGACTAGCTATCTGTTACAATGCACTACTTGTATATCTCTATTATTAAACTATTTATGTTTGAATATCTCTTGAACTCACCAACCATTGTGTTGACATTTTAGTATGCTATTCTCATGTCATTAGCTTGCTTGCCATAGGAGCACTACATGGTTCACTTGCATTCTAAGACTCGGTCTTCAAGACATTTTTAGCATTTTAATGATTAATGTTTACTCTTTTGGGTTGGCGCATGTTTTACCATAGTATACATTTTTATTTCTTTGGATTGTTTTTCAAAATGCTTCCGCACAGTTTATAGTTTGTACTTTGGTTGATTTATTTAAGTTATGGCATATAGAGTCGTTCTGAGTAACTATTGACTGTGATCCTGGTTTGTTCACACGCCTCGCGGTAAAACTCCGCACGTGGATTTTGAGGGTGTGACACATTTGAGATATTGGATTAGATGGAGCAAGAGACTAAGAAGGTTGAAGAACAAGTCCAAGCCTCCAACGCCGATGTTGATATCAGAAAGGCTGAATGGGCTACATGTTTTGAGGAGATCCGAGCACAACGCTCTGCTCCTAAACCGAATGTCTACATCAAGCTCTACAAAGTGAAGAAACATCACAAGGTTTCAGGCAAGATTATCGCGTGGGCTCATTTTGATGATCTTAATGTATACGCGGTAAAGAGAGAGATGGGTATTGAGTACTTTAGATTCCCGCATGATCTAAAGTCTCTACCTGGTTTTGAGCTCAACCAGCTGGCTAAACTGAAGCTGTTATATGCTGATCCGAGGAAGATGTCAGGGTCGTTTGAGGCTGCCTTAAAGAAAGAGTACCACACCAGGTGGGTCAACTCCAAACCTCAACAACCTACAAGGTATATCAGACGTTCTGAAGTTGATCCTATAACTGGAAAGCCAAAGATAGTGCTGAAGAGGAGTCCCCCAAGAACAATATCAAGAATCCCTCTCAGGGAAATGCCACAGGACTTCACTCCATACTTTAAGTGGTGGTACTATGATTGGAGAACAGGAGAGGCGGTCATAGTTCTAAACAAAGCGGGCAGAATGGATACTATCAGGGTATTTGATCCAATATGGCTTATAAACTTGTCAGCTACAGATATCTACACACTATACAAGTGGCCATTGTTCTATGACAGACAGGATATTGTACAAGCCCTCCAATTCCAAAATATGATACGACTCTGCTTTGCATTTGAAATACATGCAGGAGTCACAAGAGAGGAGAAGTACAAGAAGTATGAGGAGGTTATGAAGAAGGTAAGACAATAGATGAATCTAGGTACAAGGGGGAGTTTGTTGATACACATGTACCTTGATTCTGATCTTAATGTAATATGTCTATGTTGTCTTACGCTTATGTAATAGTTGGGTACTTAATGAAATACAAATATTTGGTTGTGTTTATAATGTTTAATATTTTATTAATGAGTTGTTTAACGCACATTGACTTGATTATATAGGTTTGTGGTTGATTGACCTAATATAAATAACATGACTATGTTTAATACATTCAAACTAAACAACATGAAGTTCTCATGCGAATGGCCCATGCTATGGACCATACGCATGAACAACTTCATGCGAATGAATCAGTCGCATGACTGAACGAGGAGACTGGATTAGTCGTATGACTACAAAACGAGATTGACTCAGTCGTGCGAATGGATCAACAGCATGACTCAATCGCACGAATGAACCATACTAATGGTTCAGTCGCCCGAATGAACAACCCTAACCTATAAATACCACCTAATTCATGGAAAAACGTAAGCATTCAACCCACTTCGACTCCAGACGTACCCTAGCCGTCCAGAAGCCTCTAAGTTCGTACTCCAAGTTCATAGAACACTATAGATCGATTCCTAATCGATTCTTGACGTTAGTTTCAATACATTACCGTTTCTACGTGCGTTCTCACTGATTGGATCGCCAATCAAATAGGATTCTGCACTATTTGGTTTGGTTTAACACGTTAATCAGTTGATGTTTCGTTCAAATACCAGATCCCAACAAATCTTCTATTAGTGGCTAAGGCAATAATCGGAGATGCAATGTCTACTGTGATGAGTCCCAACCAGCACTTCGTTTAGACATGCAGTGTTGAAATATATAACATAATAATTTCCAATGCTTGTACACTCTTGCTCGGAAAAATTGTTTCTTTGGAAAATGATCTAGATGACCCATTTGTATAAACACTTCTCTACATTCATTGAATGTATACTCAGATAAGTCTTTAGGGTCATTTTCTCCAAGTTTAAGAGCTGATCTAATTGCTTGTTCAGAGACTTCAAGCATTCTGTCAGATGTGATGAAAGCTCTTACAACTTTGTTTCCTTCATCATCTCTTTCAATTTCGGCAGTTCTCCAGAATTTCTTTATCAATCTTTCATAAATCATTGGTCGTGCACAACATTGCATAAACATATTTAGATCTCAACACAAATCGTATCATTTCTTCATAGCCCGCTGCTTCTTTATTTTCTTCATCTAGAAATGCAATAACATTATGCTTTGGTTCAAACTTTAAAGCTGCCATCTGCAAAATAAAATAAAAATATTAGAACATTGAAAGATTGAAGAATTTTTTTTTTTAATTTGAACATTAAATTCAAAATATTATTTTAAATTCAATTTTGAATTCATGATTTTATTAGTCCATTTTAACTTCTGAGATTTTCTACTTTTTATTTAAAAATATTATTTTTATTTTTATTGAAAAAAAATTCAAGATGTCTGTTCATCTTCTTCTTCCTTCGAAGAAAACCGACTGAGTAATTCATTATCATTATCATTTTCAAGTTAATCCACAATCAATATATCAAATCACTCGGAATTTGATATACATCAACAATCTATGATCAATTTTGTATATGATTAAGATTTGATTAGTTTAACTGTGAATTTCATAGTGTTCGAACGCCTAAATAGCAGTCGAACGCCTATGTTAATCATCAAATGTTACTCAAAATCTGCTGATGAGAATCATTCACTTACATTTATCAACTCAAATACTATTTAACACCAACACAATTTGTTTCAAACACTTATAAACTGCTGGATTTATGAAAATTAAGAGTCGATGGTTTCAGAGAACTTTTGGGTTTTCAGAGGAATTTTTGAGTGTGAATGAGAAAACAAGTGTAAGTGTTCTATTTATATTAAGTGAAATTTTAGACGCATTAGCACTGTTTGTGCGTATGAAACCCTAAAATTCACAAAATAATGAGACGCATGAACACTATTTGGTCGTATGGACTTAGACGCATGAGAACTGTTCAGCCGCATGAGCACTGTACAGACGCATAAGCACTGTTTAGGCGCTTTTGAACTGTTCAGCCGTCTGAAGTTCCTGAAAAGTCCAACACTAACTTTCAACACTGTGTAACACTGTGTAGACGCATGAGACATTCAAAACGTCTAACACTTGCATAAAATCAGACTCATTCACTGTTTAGGCGTATGGGATTAATGAAACGCCCAAATATTTGGTTAAACTCTATGGACTTATTGCAACTGTTTAGGTGCATGGGAATATGAAAAACACCCAATATAAATTTTTGAAAGTTCACCATGCTTCTATTTAAACGTATGAAGACTATTTAGGCGCATGAGTTGACTTTGAGTTGATTTTCATGAGTCTTACACTTGTGTTTTTCACACTTCTTCACCTGCACACTGTTTAAACATATTAGTAATATTTCATACTAATATTTAAACATTTTAAGCATAAATTTGAATTTTCCAAAATTTTCATTTTAGTCCCACAAATTTGAACTTTTTACATTTTTCACACTCAAAATTAATTTTCAACAATTTCAATTTTTTTCACTTGATGTTTAACTTTTGAAATTTTATTCTTTTCTTTCCCTTCATTTTAGTCTCAAAACATAATCAAATCTCTATTTCTCAACTTTGAGAGAAGCATTTCCACTTGCAATTTTATATAGGTTCATATTATCATTTTCAAAAGTTTCATGATCACACTCACATAAACTTTGAACATATAGCATCATCCTTTCAATTCAACTTTCTTTGATTTTGATTTTCTGAGAAAAACTCTTTCATTTATTACTCCCCCTAAACTTTTAAGTTGAAACAACTTATAAGTTTCCTTAGGTAGCCTAATAAGATCACACAACTCATTGTGACATTGCCTTCACACACAGAAAACATGCATAAAATCAAAATGAAAGCAGAATCAAATCTAATATCAACAAGAATTAATGTCTGCAGTGAGATCATATCAATGAAAATCAGCACATTAAAATAAAAAATTGTGGATAGTCATAGATAGTGAATAAATCCTGATCAAGTGTGTTCCAGGTCAGTGATATCACAGGAAATGAGACACAAGATCTAAGGACAGACAATGAATATTTTTGACATAATATCAACTCACTTGCTTTTTCAATTCTTGGATTGATTAGGTTATATGTAGAGAGCTCAACTATCATCAAGACATGCAAGCAAGAACACATACTCAACTTATTACCTGAAACATATGTGTAATCAGAGCTCATGTTACTTAAATGAATAGAGAATGATCATGGATAACCATTTGATCAGCTCTAACTATCCATTTGAATAGATTGTGCACATTGGCATCTTTTGCATCAAAGAGAATATCCAGATCTGTAATGACTTACAACAAAGGATATCTCAGCACTTCAAGTCTATGATGACTCATAATAAAGAAGTGAAATGATGCTTGTAACAGATCTATGATTAATTACATCACCATCAGGTGTGAGTGGTGTTACTTAACAAACAATCAATCTGATAAGCAAAACATCTCAAAAGTACTCAGATGAATACAGATTTAGTGTAATCACAAAAATTTACTGTTTCAGTATAATAGCATGATAGTGTCTACACATCACATCTGATCATGCCAGACTGTATTAATGAGTGAAATATGCAACTGATCTCACTAATGTACTATCATTTCTCACATATTGCAAAACAAATTCTTTTCAAAAACAATGAACTGACAATAGAAAAAGACTCTATTTTTAGATTTTGTTTTATATGCTTTTGTATTTGGTTTTTCTAAGAAAAAAAACACACACACAAAAAAGAAAAACAAGCAATTAACATTGAGAGTATCACTTATGATAGTCTTTTGATTTAGGGAGATCACATATGATTAATAAGACCAATTGATTCAACTAAGTACTCAAACCGTCCTGGTAGGAAGGCTTTAGTAAATAGATCTACCAACTGTTTTTCTGTTGCAATTTGAATCAAAATGATCAACCCTTTTTCAGAGTTATCTCTAAGAAAATGATATCGAATTTCGATATGTTTTGTTTTTGAATGTTGAACAGGATTAGCTGTAATGAACATAGCTCCAGTGTTATCAATATAAATAGGTGTTTTAAGAAAATTGAACCCATAATCCAGTAGTTGATTTTGCAACCAGAGGATTTGAGAACATCCTGCTGCTGCAGTAATGTACTCAGCTTCTACAGTTAAAACAGAGACATTTGTTTGTTTCTTACATTGCCATGAGACTAATCTAGGACCGAGAAATTGACATCCACCCGAAGTAGATTTTCTATATTGACAACAACACCATAATCACTATTTGTATATCCATGTAGTTCAAAGTTACCCTCGTAAGGATACCAAAGCCCTAAGGCTGGTTTACCTTTGAGATACCTGAATATTCTTTTGACAGCAATTAAATATGATTATTTTGGGTCTAATTGATACCTGGCACAAACACAAACAGCATACATAATGTCTGGTCTAGATGCAGTAAGATACATCAAAGAACCAATCATTGATCTGTATAACGTTTGGTCAATAGATTTTCCTTTTGGATCAGGTTCAATCTTGGTCTTAACATCTGCTGGTGTTCATATGGACTGACAGTCTTGCAACTTAAAGTTCTTCAAGAGTTTGTCAACAAACTTCTCTTGATTGATGAAAATTCCATCGTCAGTTTGCTTGACTTGAGGTCCAAGAAAGAAATTAATCTCTCCCATAGAACTCATCTGGAACCGAGATTTCATGATTTCTTCAAATTCATTGCACAATTTTGAACTGGTAGAACCAAATATGATATCATCAACATACACTTGTACACATACGAGATCATCATTATCCTTCTTTATGAATAAAGTTGGATCAATTTTCCCTCTTGTGTATCCATGTTGGATTAAGTGTTGTGATAATGTCTCATACCAAATTCTAGGGGCTTGATGAAGTCCATACAAAGCTTTACTCAGCTTATACACTCGATGTGGAAATTCTGCATCCTCAAAGCCGGAGGTTGCTTCACAAACACATCATCAGTGATAGGACCATATAGAAATGCACCCTTTACGCCCATTGATACACCTTAAATTTCATGAATGAAGCATAAGCCAGGAAAACTCAAATGGATTCAAGTCTTGCAACTGGTGCAAACACCTCATCATAATCTATCCCTTCTTCCTGTGTGTATCCTTGTGCAACAAGTCTCGCTTTGTTCCTTATTACTACACCATGATCATCAGTCTTATTTCTAAACAACCATTTTGTGCCTATGGCATTTTCTCCTTCAGGTAAATCCACTAAATTCCACACTTCTTGTTTGCGAAATTGAAGTAATTCTTCTTGCATAGCTTCTATCCAACCATTGTCCTTTAATGCTTCGGTAACATTTTTGGGAACAATTTGAGAAAGAAAACAGGAGTATAAGCACAAGTTTGCTTGTTCTGATTTAGTCCTTGTTGTTCTCTCATTCAGTGGAAAAATAATCTGAGAAATTGGATGATTCTTGTGAATACGAGATGTTGGAATCTCATCACATTGAACATTAACATCTAGATTTGTTTGGTTTAAGTTGGAGAGCTGATGTAACAAGTTAGAAGAATATGGATTGAAGTTTGAAACTTGATTCAGTGAGTTAATAAAGTAATCTAAGTTACCAGTATCAACTACATCACTAGAGATGGATGATGTGCCAGACTCAGGTTGCATAAACTCAGTACCATCATTAGGAAGAGGTTGTGATCCTTCCTGATCAAATGAGACTGATTGATTTGAAGCTGAATTAGAATGATCATTGTCATTGAATCTTATTGTTGAATCCTTGACAAATGATAAAAATAGGTAGTCTGAGCTAGAATCATTTGGGTCGTTAGAATCTGAATCATCACTGAAAGATCCAAGATCTCCTCTAGACTTCTTCTTACCCAAAGAATCAAAACAATTTGATTAATTAAACAAGTTAGATTGAAGAGAGTTTGATAATGACTCTAAATCAAATAACCATGCAGGACCATTTGAAACTGATGGAAAAGAATTTTCCAGAAATTTAACATTGAATGTTTCAAGAATTATATTTGTCCTAGAGTTGTACACTCGATAGGCTTTTGAAACAGATGAATATCCAACGAAAAATCCATTATCAGATTTTGCATCAAATTTTCCTAACTGATCATTTGAATTAAGAATCATAACAGGACAACCAAATGATTTTAGAAAATTTATGTTCGTTATCCTGCCAAACATTAACTCATAAGGAGTTTTCATTTTATCTTTCACAATTAAGGTTCTGTTTTGAACAAAACACGCAGTTGATATAGCTTCATCCCAAAAAGTTATAGGAATCTTTGCATCAGCTAACATAGAATGAGCAGCTTCAATCAATGTTCTGTTCTTCCTTTCAGCAACTCCATTTTGTTAAGGAGTTCTGGGAGCACTGAACTGATGAGCTTTCCCTTTCTGAGCACAAAACATTTTAATGTTAGCATTTTTGAATTCCGTTCCATTATCACTTCTTATTATTTTCACTTTATTTTCTAATTGATTTTCAACTTTATTGATATATTCTTTTAGTAATTCAGCTGTTTCAGATTTAGCACACAAAATGAAAACTAATGAAAACCTTGTATAGTCATCAATGATAACTAAACAATATGATTTTCGTCCAATACTTTTGACATTTGTTGGTCCAAAAAGTTCCATTTGTAACAATTGAAGAGGTTTGGAAGTTGATTTTATGAGTTTGGTCTTATAAAACGCTCTGTGTTGTTTTCCCTTTAAACATGCTGAGCAGTGATCAATTGTTGCAAACTTCTTAAATGGAAGTCCAATGACATGATTTCCTGATACAAGCTTGTTCATATTCTTGAAATTTGAATGTCCGAGACGTCTATGCCAAAGATGACTTTCATCATTTGATGCTTTAGCAATTAGGCAAGTTGTTTCAGTTGAAGGATCAACTTGAGACATACCCAGCTTGTATACATCTCTATCCCTTTTAGCTGTAACAATTATCCAATCTTTGCTTATCTGAAAACCTGGCTTCAATACATAACAGAATGAATCATCAAAAAGAACAAAATATGATTTATCACAAATTTGGGATACACTTAAAAGATTAAAGTTCAAGTGTGAGCAAAAGTTGACTTTGTCAAAGTTTATTATCCCATTTGATACTATTCCTTCTCTAGTTATTTTTTCACCAGCATCACCACCAAAGGCGACATGTGTTCCATCTTTTAACTTAAAGTCTTGTAACAAGGCAGAATTGCTTGTCATATGCCGTCTACACCCACTATCCACATACCATGTATTGAGTGGTCTTCTTGGGCGTACCTACACAACAAGAAAATTAAGTTGATATATCCACCCAAGCCGAGATGGTCTTGGGTTTACCAAACTTATCAATGATGGTAAATTGTTTGTAATGAAGATTATTCAAATTGGTTTATTCTTGATGAATTTACCAATCTTGTTTTGAAAATTATTTGAATTATTTTTGAAACCATTCATACCATTTGATTGATCACTGTTTGACATGTATTGATGACTAACCTTGTTATTAGTCATTCTTACAGATCTTGGTATGAATTGTTCTTGCATATTTTTAGATCTCACATAATTGCTCTTTTGAAATGATCTCAAACCTAAAGCAGGTTGATTAGTTAATCCATCAGTGTGATTTCTCATGTATTGAGGATTAACATAACCTTTGCTCATGTTTGAATTAGCAAATCCTTTAGAATTTGATCTCTTTCTAAAGTAACAATCAGCAGTATTATGAGTCTTTTCATCACAATAAGTATAGTATTTGTTAAAATAATAATTTGCTATAGAATGATTTCTCATGTCACATATGTGACAGTACTTGTTAAAATAGCACTCAGTAGTATTGTGATTTTTCATATCACAAATTTCACAGTACTTTTGTGGAGTTGTAAACAACTGTTTATTAACTTTTGACATTAACATTTTATTTGATTCATTTTTATATTTTGGTGTTAAAAAGCTAAACTATTGTTTTTCGTTTTTCACCTTTTGATGTTGTGTCAGATTATTTTGCATTTGTTTAACATGAACTTCCTTTTTGAATTTCTTAGGAACAAATCGATTTGCTACAGCGGAAGTCTTAGAATCTGAACTTGATTTCAGATCAGAGTGAGATTTGTTCAAAGAATTCATCTTGTTGTTTTGAAGAGAATTCATATTTAACAAACCTGCTGACACAAATTTTATCGGTTTGAGTTTTCTTGTTTGATTTGTTGCTTTGATCAACTTTTCTGAACTCTTGTTTTGTTCATATTTGATTTTTGATGATTTCTTTCTTCTCCTTTGATTCTTTGATTTTGAAGAACTTGGTTTGCTTTCAGATTGAACATCATTAGAAGAAGATTCCTTTTTAGATTGAACTTGTTTTAGATTACAAGTGTTGAATCTTCTGATGTTCCTACCTGTTGTGTGTCTTTGATTTGAACTTTCACTTCTTCTATTACTGAATGAATTTGATCAGAAGTGTTTTGTTTTGTTGGTTTAGGTTCATATGATTTTATCTTGATTGGATGACCATTTTTAATTTTTTCTTGATCATTTTCAACAAACACTTTTATATTGTCCTTTTCTTCATCAGAATTCTTGTTTTTGACCTGAAAAGCTTTAATTTTGGCTTTGTTCTCAGGTGAATGATCATGTGTATTGAAGTTCTCTGGTAAAGTGTTTGTGATAGATTCAGGCATAGGTTCATGAGTGAAACCTAATCCTGCTTTTGTTTATCTTTCCTTTCACTTACCAGTTTTTTTACAATCATTTTCGAACTTTTCACTTTAGCAAGATCCATTTGAGTAGCAGCATGTGCTATCTTTTCCAGTTCAAGATTTTTGGTCATCTTTTCCAATTGTTTAGAAACAATTTCTAATTCTTTTAGAGTTTTGTTCCATGAAGTTTGAGGAGAGATAATCTTTTGGTCTGCTATTTTATGATTAGCTTTTAATTTGTTATGCATTGATTCTTCTTGTTTGAGTTTCTTAAAAATTTTATATGAATATGTTCTGTAGTATTCAACATGTTCATAACATGATTTTGTGCATAGTTTTTCTCTCACTTCAGATGGAATTTCAGGAAATTTTGGAGATGAGGTTTCAGATTTTGAAGATGAAGTGTCAATCTTAGGTTGATCAAACTATGCCATTAGAGCTACTTCATCTATATCCTCCTTAGGATCTGATTTGTCACTCCAATCATAGTCATCTTCATCATTCTCACCTTCCACCTTTGGATCATTAATTTCTGACTAGTCTTCTTCCTGAATTTCTGCAATAAGAGATAAACTTGATGTTAAATCATTAGTAAATTGTTCAGCATATGTACTCCAATCATAACCATCTTTAATATTGACTACTAAAGGTTTCTTGGTTTCATCAGATGATTTTGTTTCATCTTTAAGCTCAGGCATAGGAAGTCTTTGATAAGGCTTTTGAAAAGTCTTCTGAGCTGGTTGAAACCTTTGATTGTTAGAGCTTGATTGAGCATTTCCTCCATTATTCCTTGGAGCTTTGCATTCTCTTGAGAAATGGTCTAGCTGTTATAGTTAAAACAACTAGATTTTGACTTATCAAATCCAACAGTCTTGTTAGCACTTGGCTTGTACTTCCTGTTGACATATGAGTGTTTTTGTGTCCTGTAAGCAATCATCACCATTTGCTAGTTTAAGTCCATTTCTTCCACATCTTCAAGATCAATTTCAAATAAATCTTGCAAAACAAGATCTAATTGAGTTAAATGGCTATCTTAATATGCTTGAAAACTAGCCATAAATGCAGTAAATGCAGTTTTAGACTCTTCGTCCTCTAATAGGATATTATCACATCTTTAACTTTGCTAGATTTAGCAGAGTTAGATGAAGAAGTCTCTGATTGAACATTTGATGTTTGAGACAGAGATTTAGGAGGAGATTGAGAATGAGATTGTTTTGTGTAAGCAGGGGCACTAGTAAAGGATGATTCAGTGAAAAATCCTGCTCCGACAAATAGATCTCCTTCTTCTTCTTTAACTTTCTCAGTTTTTGCCATGAAAGCATTTTCAACTGTGTTTGCTGGAGAAGCAACAAACTGATACTGAGACATTGATGCTGCTCTATCATCGTTCCTTGAGCTTTCATCAATCTCTACTGACTCAATCTTGGCAATAAGTAGATCAAGATCCATAAGGAACTTCTCAGTATGCTTTAGTAAGGTTACTGTTTGTTTCCATGATGAGGGTAAAGCATGGAGTAGTCTAAGATTTAGATCTTCAAGATCAGGCTTAATACCAGCTGTTGACATCTCAGTTGTAAGTTGAACAAATTTGTTCATCATTTGGTTTATGGTTTCTCCAGACAAATGTTGAAACAGTTCTAATTGCCTTTTCAACTTTTGTTTCTTGAGATTTTGAATCTCCTTTCCTCCTTCACATATAGTCTTTAAGGCTTTATACATGGTATATCCAGTTTGATATCCATCAAGCCTTGCAAGAACTTCCAGAGGTAGTCCTTTACACATCAAGGAGTATGCTTTGACATCATTCTTTACTCTTCTCAAATCATCTCCTTGAAGACCATCTTCAGGATAGGGTTCTCGAGATTCTTTAGTGTATACCAACCCTCTGTCAGGTCCATAAGTGATTATTAGGATGAATGATCCTTTTTCTATGGATTTCCAAATATCAGTGTCAATGGAATTTAAGTGATGTTTCAACCTAAGAGACCAATTTTTGAAATCAGCTCTATTTTTAAGTTTTGGAACTCTATTTTCAGAATCTTCTGATTTCACCATTTTTTTATATTTGTGTTGTTTTTCTTATATTTTGAATTATGAAAAGGAATGAAAAAGTTTTTGAAAATTTTCCTTTTTTTAAAAAAAAAAGAAAAATCTAAGTGTTAAGGTTGATACGCCTGAACAGTATTCAAACGCCCCAATAGTTGATGTGCCTGAGTTGAGAGTTATCGAAGGGAATGCATTAGAAAAAATTTCCAAAACGCCCAAAATTGATGCGTCTGAACAGTAGTAAAACGTCTGAACAGCTGTGATGCGCCTACACAGCTGTGATGCGCCTACACAGTTGTGATGCGCCTACACAGTTATCAAACGTCTAAACAGTTCAAATACTCCTCAACTATGATGATACGTCTGGACTTTTTCCCTTCAACAATGGTCAAACGTCTGAACTGAAAACGCCTACACAGTGTTAATGCGATTAAACAGTAGTCAAACGCCTAACACTTGGACAATTTTTCAGCAAACTTCAACCCTAATGCGCCACATTCATCATGTTCATATGAATGTAACAGACTCAAATCTTCTGAAAATCTTCAAAAGTTGATGAATTTGATTGAAACTTTCCAATTAGATGAGTTTTATGCCGATAATCATTCTTCTAAAATCAATTTCTATCGATATCAACAACAAATCAATTCATTTGCAATTTTCAGTTCGAAAAAGCAATGAACTTTTCGAACACAAATTCACCAAATTATCTCAAATTTGATGAATTCAACTGCTAATTGTGGTTCAAAACATGTTCTGATGATGAAACACATCTGAAATCCACAAGTTTTTATTTGAATTGTCTATCAATCACAGATTTAGTAAGCTTTTTGAGTTTCAAAGTTCGACAAACTTCAAAATCACTCAAATAACAGCTACCAACAGCTCTGATACCAATTGATAGGATCAATTGAGCTAACCTGTGATGATATATGAACACAATTCAAAGAAAACACATACAAAGTAATCGAATTCAAACAAGATATTAACAAAATTCATAGTTTCATTAATATCAAGCAAAGACAATTACAAAGTAATAAGCAGTAGTTCATTCTCTCTCTTACTAGCTCTACTACTTACTAACAGTCTAAGCTATTTATAATAAAACACAAAGGAACTAACAATTACAAAAATAGTTCTTATACTATTACAAATATCAAAAAGACACATAAATACAACATGTTAATCTTTCTAGAGTCCTAACACCCTAATTACAGTGGCCAGTTGTGATTAGCCATTTACTTTACTCTTCATACCCCAAGCATTTCCTATCCTGACTTAATCAGTACC
>CM046450.1:23698391-23783391 GCA_025506515.1 Flaveria trinervia | reverse complement strand
AAAAAATCTTTCAAGCAAATTGACATTTCAACCGCTTGTGGAGTGAGTCGAGTTCGTCTTATTGATATAACCCTGCCACTAACAGAAAAAGCAGATTCCAAAGCTACCATAGAAGCTTGGAGGTTAGTAAATCTCGGGCCATGGTGGATAGGATGGGAAATTGATGTTCCTTACCTTTCCACCAAGCCAACAAGTCAAAATTTTTAAAATCTTGTGGAGTCATGGTCGATAAAAAGTTTGTAAGACCATACCTCCCGAGTTCACTACTCGGAGTGTTACCACGTTGACGTTTATTACATTATTCCATAAAGTATTATATAAATTAAACATTGAATCATTCGAACTTTCGGCATTTGCTGCATGCCTTAAAGCATCATGGATTTGTGATTTTTCCCGTATTTTAATAAATAAAGATTGTACATTTGTTCTAATTGTTTGTTAAAAGTAGCTTTTAAACTTTTAGTATACATTGGGTTACCAACTTCTAAATCCAAATTAAAATTAATTCTATCAAGTAAAGTTTCAACCCCCCGATAAATTTAAACAAGGGTTTAAAGCAGCGGCACATGTAATAACGGAAGACATTTCTTTAAAATACTTTATAAGTTTTTCTTTCATTGGGGGTATCATATCAGAATAAGGTCTACCCCTACACGACATTTCATTTAATTTTGAAGTCATTAAATAAATTTGGTAAAGTACTAACGGACTCGTTGGGTAATAAACTCCAGAAAGACACGTAGTTGCATTTTTAAAAATTTGAAGCATTTTTGTTACTTCTTCAATAATGGCCCAACCCGATGGATGGTAAGAATTTGTCTTTTCCCGACTTACAAAACTATTATGAAAGGCTATTAAACTTTCTTTTTGTTCAATAGTCTTTTCAAACATGTTACAAGTGGAATTCCATCGTGTTGGTACGTCCCAATTCGGGCCTAAACATTTGGTATTTGTGTCTTTACAAAACTTGTGATATTTAGTATATCTTTGGTTATTACTAAAAATATTACGTAACATTCTTTTAAAACAATCTTTAAATTTTTTAATCATTTTTAAACCGTCTTGAACGACTAAGTTTTTTATGTGCGCACACATCGACTATGAAAAAACACACCCTCACACATTGGTTATATTTTAATTTCAAATAATCTATCGCAAGAGTGTTATTTGACGCATTATCAAAAGATATAAAAATAGTTTGTTTTCTAATTTATACGTTTGAATAACTTTATTAATAAGATAAAAAATGTTTTGGCCGGTGTGAGGATAATTAAACAATTCAAACACAATTGTACGTTTCATCATTTGCCACGAATCGGGTTAAAGCCAATGGGCGGTGACACAAATGTGTGAGTCCGGTGAACCGTGAGGTGTCGACCAAACATCACCTGTTACGTTAACACTGGTTTGTAAATTTCAAAATAAGATATTAATTCATTTTCAGCTTTTTTCCACATTTTTAAACAATCTCTTCGAAGAGTACCACGACTTACATTGGTGTAACGTGGTTGGAGAGTTCGTTGAATGAGTCGAGTCAAACTTTCGTTGTCGAAATGTTTGAATGACAACCTTTCTTGAATTACAAATTGCGCCATTTGCTCCCGAACTGCATCAACGTTATAAGCCCAAATATTTCCTTCGTTTGTCATCGAAGCTTGACCTTGAGAAGGTTCACCTTTTAATTACAATATTTATTTAAAATATGGTTTTTCAACATTGTGTTTGCATCTTTTTTGAAAAACTTATGACAAAACTTGCAACGAGCCTTGTTTAGACCGCTAGCCATTTGACATAAAGCGGAATTGCACCATACTTCGGGGTTCCATTCGTAGGAAGGATTGCTACCACCACGTTGCTTGAAGACGCTTCACAACCAACGGATGATTGAGCACTTGATGAAGCCATTTGTGAGATTTTTTTTCAGAGCGTTTAAAACAAAAGTATTTGTGAGAGCGTTTTTGAGATTTTTGAGGGTAGAGAGTGTTATAAGTTTTTGTGATTCAAACAAAACATCAAATACATATATATACTAACCTAGTCGGGTATAATGGTAAAAAAATATCTAAAAAATGGTTAAAAAATGGTACAAACGGCTATATAGCCGTACCTAACGGTAACCGGGTTTAAAACTAGGTTGAAAAACCAATTTGAAAACCGGTTTGGAACGGTTTGAAACCGGTTCGGTTCAAAAACCGGTTTTAAACTTCAAAAGGGGAACCCGATGGGGAACCGGTGGTTCGGGCCGATTTCAAATCGGTTTGGGCCAAACCGGTTCCGGTTTTTTTGGCCAAACCGGTTCCCGAACCGGTTTTTTTGGCCAAACCGGTTCCCGAACCGGTTTTTTGGTCATGTCTAGTTCTAAGGACTAGTTTGTGTGGAAGAAACATATATGGATAATAAAGGAATCCAAATATGCAAAGTCATGAGTAGGGAGGTAATTTTTTAATGAATAATTTGTTACTATGTGTGTAATTAGTTGTGGAGGTGGATGGATGAGCGTTGAGAAGTTGTATAGCTATATGAAGAGCTTTAACCAATATTTAAGAGGAAAAACATGTTTGAAAAAGAAAGTTCTCATTAATATTGCTAAGTATGTGAATCCTAGGGTAGAGTTGTCATTTTTGTTGACATGTTTGGGGATTAGAGAAATGACATTGGAAACCATGTATAATCAAGAGGCCATGAAGAGATTAACTATTAAATGTTGCATTGTGATCATATTGAAAATATTTATATTTCATGATAATATTGAGTTTAAACATAGACATGAAAATGTAAATGTTTGGATGTGACATCATATATCTTGCGTAAAGGATAAACCCGAAGTAACTTAATAAAGTGTCTAAGAAAAAACATAGTATTTAATGCCACAAATGCTTGTCACAAAGAATGTTCACAAATCATAATGAATAATATCAAGAAGGGGCTCAAGTGTAGTTTCCAAACGATAAAAATAAAGTTTGATTTGCGTAACTAACTTGCATGTATGGAAATATATGGAATGTTTGCCTCTTGTAGACAAACACTTTTAAACATTATCGCCGAGGTGACCCGTCTCTTGATGCCAAATAGGAAGACTATGAGATAGGCAAGTGAAAGAATTAAGTGAAGAAAATAGATACAAATCACAAGTAGTGTCATAAATGAGGAAAAATTTAAAGTATACAAATCGGTGACAGAGAAACCGTAAGGGATACATTCGAAAAGACAATTGTTATTGGTTGTGAGTTGTCTAACAAATATGAGTTTATTATTAGTTATTTTTTGAACGACCAATAGATACTATAAGTCTGGTCATCCGAGTAAATCAATTGGTGATTGGCCACCTATGCCCGTGAACACACAGTGACCCGACCCGCCTACCATTCCAGGGGAAACCTACCATCCAAAGACCCAATATGATAAAATCTCTAGCCCACTTAAAACATATTGCACCAAGTGAGACTTGAATCCATAAACTCTAATTTGAAAAGCTATGAAGTGACTTCTCTCCAACCAATTGATCTAAGATTTATTGGTTATGAGTTTATTAATGATGTTTAGTGTGGCAAAGTTGTTTTTAAGGTAATAGGGATGGTAGGGGATTCGGGTATTACCCATGTGCATAGTTGGTTAGATGGACCTGTTATCAACAAGAATAAAATTAGAGTGCTAGTATCCAAGGAAAATTGAGAGTTCTTGTGTCTAAATGGATATATGGTATAACTCGACAATCCATTTAGATTGTGGCCCACATACTCGAAATGAGAAAGGGCCATTATATTATATATATATATATATATATACTTTCAAGGCATACAACTAAACATTAAAGTATGGTGTACCGATAAGAAAGTAATATTTTTGAACTTTGGCTACTCTTTCCACTACCTCTTCCGCCACCACAACCATCATCTCCGCCTGTTACCCAACAGAGCTACCACCTACTCATTTTCATCAGTGATGCATCATATTAGAGTTTAATGGTATTTTCATATTAGAGTTCATGAATAACAACATTATCCTATATATTTAAAAACTAAAGTGAAGAAGTAGTAGTTTTTTTGTTCTTTAGGTTTTGACCACAAGATATTTACACTTTGCTCCTCACATTTTCTTATATGTAGCTAGAAAAAGACAGACTATAAAGAGAGCGTGAGACGGTGGTTGGTGTCACAGGAGACCGCCGAGTCGGTGACCGCTCCGGCTTCGCTGTCGATGGTATCCTCGTCGACGATGGCTGATTCCGGTTGTCTAGTGAGAAAGTGTCCGTTGGTTTGGTGTTGCTATGGACGCCGGAGGTGGTGGCCGCTTCGGCTTGGCCGCCATCTCCGGGCCTCAGGCGATCGTGCTGCTCCTCTCTCTCTCTCTCCGAAATTAGATCGTCTTTCAAGCTTCGTTTGCTATGTTGGGATTTTTGTAGGGTTCGACTGCACCTGTGAGGGTTTTGGGGGGTTGCCGTCGTGTGAGGGCCTTCGCCTCTTCGTTGTTGTGTTTCCGGTTAGGCGGCCATCCTATACCTCGGTGGTGTTCGTCTGATTTCGCATGCAGGCCAAGCGGCCATGATTACAACTGATGAGGGTTGTTAGAGCTTCGATTGAACCCATATTTGGTTGGTGAAAGCCCTTTTGAACCAATGTTTCTGTTTAATCAGTGATGATGGATATGAACCTATGTGAGATCTGCTTTTTTGGGTCTCAAACTTTCTGTTGTGGGGGTTGTTAAACACCGTGCACTGAGGTTTTTCATGGCCCTTTTCAACACTACTTTCTGTTAAATCAATGAAGATTGGTGCCAACTCATCTGAGATCCGCATCTAATCCAGCTGAGACCATGATGTAGAAGGAATAAAAGCCTTCGTTGTTTCAGCGTGGCATCCGTGTAGGATGCAACTACGATGGGGTCACCTTCCTGAGTTTCCAAACATCCTAACCAACTGTTTTTAGTGGCATATTGTTGACCATTTAAGTTGTTTGTGTTGTTTGTGTGTGTATTTTTCATTTTACGCTGGTCATGTTAAACTATTATGTTGGCAATATTAATTTTTCTGCTTATGATGATGTGCAAACCGGTGTGAGAGTTATTTTGGTTCTAATTCTGATTTTCATGAGTCTTTGTTTTTAAATTGGAATAGCCCGAGCCTTATCCCATTAGAGTAAATACAAATATCGTTCGTATATTTATCGTCCATATAATCAGGTTGCAGCTAGTAAAACTAATATTAACGATACAACTAGCTTATAATTTAGTAGAAAATGAAAATTAACTAGGGATTTTGGTTTTTTTATTATCGTATTCTACAATCTACGCAATTAAGACATAAATATTTATTTAGACTTTCATATAACTTTTTTTTACTTACAGAAAAGCTTTTATATATTTTTTAAAATCAATGCACCATGGAGAAATATTTTTCACTAAAAACCCAACGGTGTCAATTGTAATAAATTTTAATGACATTCAAAATTTGTGTATATACGTATATATGTTATTCTTGAAAACAAAAAAATTAATGAGGTCAATTGATCTCCGGGCCCAAGTGTGCAGAAGCAAGTTATTTTATTTTTAGAGGCACAAGATCGTTTGTTCAAAGGGCTAGAAGTCTCCGTTTTGTGCCCACGACTAGACGAAACGACCATTGGACCGAGTAGTATGTTTTCACAAATTGTCTTACACCGTTTGGGTCATCATTTCGGCTTAAAAATGACTTATTTTATGAGTTATTTTACTTTTTGTATTATTTATAGATTTTTTTGGACTTTAGTTTTAACCAGATTTTAATCATTTATATTTTGTGACCCATTCAACTTTTGTTTTGTTATTTATATGCATGTGATAATGAGAGAAGTTTAGTTTTTGAAGTTTATAAAAATATATTTTCTCTCTTATATCATAGTATGTATGTTAATATGTAAAACCCTCAGTATTAGCATTTTTTTATGAATCAACGATGGTTAAAAGAGTTGATCATGTTATTTCCGGTTAATCAATAGGCTACATCATTCTCCCTAATGTAGTTCCTCCTATGTTTTCTAGCTAGTCCATTTATAAACTGGTGTTTGTGGTTGTGCATGAGATCGAGCACCGATTATAGTCCTAAACTATCTCCAAACACACAATAGGAACATAACACATTTGCTTTCATCACTTATACGCATTCATTTTTTTTCTTTATTTTTCAAGATAAATTAAAGAAAAGGATGATTTATACATATTCATTTTTTATCTGGTTTGGTCA
Organism: Flaveria trinervia; assembly: GCA_025506515.1. Classification (NCBI taxonomy): domain Eukaryota; kingdom Viridiplantae; phylum Streptophyta; class Magnoliopsida; order Asterales; family Asteraceae; genus Flaveria; species Flaveria trinervia. Next base: position 23,777,174 of record CM046450.1, on the reverse strand, counting down.
AGATAAGTAGGTGCAGTCGGTTGAAGAATAGCATAATTGTGTGGAAGTAGACGAGCGTTGGTTTCACTCTAAAACGACCCATGACAGAAAAGTTGGTATTTTTGTCAAAGCATAGGGAAACGACACATGTGGTGCGATGTACTAATTTAGGGTTATAATATTGTTAAGAATATCACCAATCATGAAATTATAAAACATTAAAAAACATATCTAGTCAACGGTTAGATCAGAATACCATTTATTTTTCAAAAACCCAAAAACTTTCTAATGGTAAAACTTAAAAACACATAAAGATATTGTCACATCATTATCACCTTTTACATTTATTTTTTAATATAAATCTATATATTAATATAAAATATAATAAATATTTATATGACTTTTGTTGGATGGAAATTTTAAAGCTTTAGAATTTTAAAATATAAAAGTTAAATACTTTTTAGAGAAAAAATTTAAAAATTTAAAATTTGAAATTTAAACTATAAATTTAATAAATAGTATTTATTGTAAAAAAATTTAAAATTAAATTTTAAAAATTAAATTTATTGTTCAAACACATGAGCATTGTTTAGGCGCACTGTTCAGACACATGAACATTATTCAGGCGTATTGTTCAGGCGTACTGTTCAGGCACATGAGCACTGTTGAGGCACATGAGCACTGTTCAGGCATATGATCATTGTTCCGGCACACTATTCAGGCACTTGGGCACTGTTAAAACGCATGAGGTGGACTTGAAACGCCAAACACTTAAATTAATATTGAAAAACTAAATATTTTTTTAATATAAATATATTATTTTCTTTTTTTAATATTAAAACCCAACCCTGTACCACCTCTGAAAATGTCAAATGTTTTTTTATGTTCATCTCCATAAACTTCTACTTTAAAAAACCAAACCTCCCTAATGGTTTTTGGTCTAATACACGAATGATATGACGTTTTTAAGAGCTAAAAACGTCCTATTGGAGATGCTCTAACTAGATTAATATTTCGATTCTTAGAATTTTATAACTATACTCCTTAGGGGATGGTTACTGAAAAATCAATAATTATGTAAACACCAAAGAAAATCAAATAAACCAATAACATAACTCATAAATTTTATGTTATTTTAATTGTTAAAAGGGTATTTAAGTATATGTTACATAAATGTTGAACATAAAAACAAGAATGAATAGTTTTACATATAGTTAACACTATATCAAATGGAAAAATGTTTACGTATATGTAACTATATGTGACGTATATGTAAAAGCATGCTACGGTTTTCATTTGATCTATACCCTTATTTATAAATACACATACCAAATATATAGACTATTGATAAAAAAATTATAAGTTATTTTACCGATTTAATTTATTTTCTTTAGTTTTCACATAACTTTGTGTTTTTTAGGATCCCTCCTCAATCCTTATATTATATCAAATAATTGTGTTTGTTTGTAAGTGTAAAAGAAAAAAAAATATTACTATTTATCTGTATATTTAGTAACACTCTTTCAACCCCTATAATTTTTTAATGTAATTTAAAGCATTATATCAAATAATTGTGTGTGGTTGTAAGTGAATAATAGAAAAACATAATGATAATGCATAAAAATGTATTATTTAATTAAAAGTTTGAGTAAAAGTAAAAATTTTCAGTATAATTGTTAGAATAAAGATAAGGAACCTAATACTCAAAAGTGATAGATACAATGGCGTCAAAATTAGTGGGCATAATAGTACAACGAAAAGAACTCGATAGGTCAGATGGGAAGATGAGAAAGATCGTATTAAACTCTTCTGGCTCTCATACCATAAACGATTTTATTATAATATTATGTTAGATCATGCGTATTACATGGGGGTTATAAAATATCAATTATAGTTTTATAGTGCGTAGAGGGAAAAAATAACAAAACTACACATAGAGAAAAAGCGAATCGTAAGCTACCAATTAGTGAAATTTATATCCAACTAACTAATGTTTTAAACAATAAATACAAATAAACAAATTTATCTAACATTATATACCTAAACGTACACAACTATGCAATGCCCTTCACACACACTGCATGACTCTTAAATCTACTTACTTTTGCTACGTCAACGAGAAAATCTCCTTCATTATTTTTAACTTTAAAGAAAAGCAAAAATGAAATCTTAGCATAGTCAAGAATCTTTAAAGTAATTCACACTGAAAAAACTTAAATCTCTGTATGTACTTGAGCAATGAATTTTAAAAGATCTTGTCAATATCAAGATAAAGTAAAAAAATGACTATTAGTAATTATTTAATACTATAAACTAAAGTTTTTTCAAGGATATCTTGCTAAAGGTTAATATTAGTTTTAAATTTTACATTCTTGACATTTTTGATTATATAACTTGTGTAACTGGTGCATATAAATTTAAAATTGTATTAATTAATATTCATAGTTTTAGACATTTATTTTGATTTTGAAAGAGTATATATTTTTATTCAAAATACTTAGGTTTTATTTAATGAACAAATATTTTTAAAATTAAAATTTTTAAAAAAAGACATAGATTTATGATATAGAAAGAAAAAAAGAAAATTTTAAAAACTAGTTATTTAATTTTTTATAATAAAACAAGTCCTATGGGGGAAACCTTGTGGCGGATCAATATTTTTGAGGCCTAAATCGAAACAAAATTTTAAAGCTCTCACCTATATGTTAGTTTTAAAGACCTTTGTCTCGAATCGGTGTTTATAGTGTGGTAGAAAACAACTTAGGGTAGAAAACAACTTAATAAACTTAAACATCATCAACAACAAAAAAACATATTAAATGATAAACAAGTAACAATCGATTAAAGTAAAGAGATATCAATTGCAAATGTAGATTAAAATTAAAACTGACAACAATAGATTTACATAAACAAATAACAATGATATATTAAAGCAATTGAGCATGAATCAAGATAAGACAATAATAGTTAGTAGAATAGATGATTAACTGTAAAAAAAAATTAGAATTGATGAACTCAAAAGAACCATCAACATTGAACACTCAATGAACTTTTGGTGAACAAGTTTCGTAAGTCAACCTCAATAAACTAAGTTTTGTAAGCTGATCCCGATAAACCTTCAATAATTTTGTTATCTTTCGATAATTTTATTATCCTTCTCATTTATCTCTAACGACGTATGTTTTTTCTTTTAAAACTTGAGGATTCTTAAATTTTAAGGGCTTAAATATGTTGTTTGAGTTGTTTATACTGTAAAGACGCTCTTGAAAAAAGACTAATAGGATAACATTGTCAGTTTGTCATAATTAAATGTGTTATTAGATGGAAATGAATATTAGTTTATATATCCCAAAAAAGCAACCAACTAGCTTACTCTATAGTTCTTAAAAAGTTGAACTAAAAGTAACAATTACCTCGCCAATGAACCTCAATATGTCTACGGGTGACAATATCCATAGTTGCAGCATAGCGAGTGGCAAAACCATCGGGACCAGGATATGATAACAACATCTTTCTCATCCACTTAGCTTCATCGCCACGAACCGTAACGAGACACCTGTCCAAAAGTTTCTTTACCGAGGGCGGCCACCACACCGCCACCAGCTTGTTCTCGTTCCCGAAAAAGAACTTGTTACCAGCGGGACCACACAACACAGCCATGTGGTGCCCAAGTAACGAGATCTTGAACACGAGAGAATTCCCGTGTTTCTCGATTCATTCTTGGATGAATCTCTTGGGAACTCCGTCCCAATTTGCATGCAAAAGTGACAAAGTTTTGCCGAGAAACGGCCAACCGAAGTTTCTTGGTGGAAGATTGATTTTGTTTCTTTTAGTTTTATGGTTCTTGTAAAGGGTCCAGAGAATGTATAAAAAGATGAAGAAGAGAATTGGTGTTATAACTTGAGTCATTATTTTGTTTGTGAAGCAATGGACGATTGAGCTTGAATCGTTATATGTAGTTCTTCCCGTCCTATCACGTGTTACATAGTGACAATTAATATGGATATAAACTTTTAATGCTAGTGGTATTAGAAATATATTATTTGTTTATTGAATGTTCTAGATGAATTCTTTCTCTTCGTATTCTTATAATATTTTGTTTATTCAATCTTTTAAAAACATTGTTTGTGACAACAAGATACAAGAGGAATGTGTGGGTTGTGATGTTTAAAGATTGAAATGACGTGAGGGTAAAACGAGGAAAACCGGAACATTTGGTGTAATATAGAATTTTTTTATTAATAGAGTAAAATTTAAAAATATATTGACTTGAGGGGTTAAATAATAAAAGTTTTGATAATAGTGTGACCGGCGAGGTCTCCTCTCTTAAAATTCGTGCCCTGCGAAATCCTACCAATATTCCAATGGTTGTCTTCTTCCTCAGAACCCGCCGGTGTGACCGGCGAGTTCTGGCATGTGGTTAGCGTGGTGAGCGGTCAACGTTCAGCATGAAAAGACAACCCAAGAACCCGCCGATGGGACGGGCGAGTTCTTGGGTAAATTAGGGTTTCCTCCAGATTCGTTTTTAAAAAAAATTACTTTCATTATATATAAACCTCCCATTTCTTTCACAACACACAACTTCATTTCACAAAACAAACATCTTTCACCATAATTTATCTATTTTGCAACAAAGCCACGTATTTGATTCAATGGCTAATTGGGGTGTTACATCGGGTCCTTTGAATACGGAATTGTTTTTTTTGGTTGGTGAGCATAGAGCTACTCATTATTTTCAAAATCTAACGAGCAATACGGTGTCTTGCGTCCTAGACGGGGGGATACCAATTTTTGGAGACTCGTCAAACACAAGCCTAGACCCAGTAATATTATGTCTTATATAAGGATGGCGGGTTTTGATGGTATTATTGATTGCGGTTACCGTAAGCTTGATGGTGGTTTAATTACGACTTTGGTGGAGAGATGGCGGCCTGAAACCCACACGTTTCATTTACCTGTGGGAGAATGCACGGTAACCCTTCAAGATGTTCAAGTCTTATAAGGTTTGCAGGTTAATAGTGATGCAATTACTGACACTGATGTGGTGATTACCAAAACCGAAATAATAGATTTGTTCGAGCGTCTGACAGGTTGTTTTCTTGGTAGCACACACAAACCAACTACATTCAGGACCAATGGGAAGATCATTGCTATAATTAGGGCTAGTTGTGTAGTATTTTGCTCTATACTCATCACTTTTACTTTTAACAACAAACATGTCCTGGTTACATGTAACATTTCATAATCGCACCGCATGCGTCGGATCATATTTTGATTTAAAGTACATGCCGACATGGATTTCTTTTGTTTCTTCATTCCATACATCCATGTAGTTTTCATCATCAAAATCAACAACTTCATAATCTCTTAATTCTCGAGGATCTTCAGAAAAGGTCACCTCCCCGTAAGAGATTCCTTGACTAACCACAAAATTATGGTGCTCACTAATCTCGTAGCCATCTTCATTGTCGGTTGATTCATCACGTGACGGAACACATTTAGTATCTTCACTTCTTTGTGAACCATCATCATCCGAGTTATCAAATCCTCAGTGTTCATCGTCATTTAGATCAACATATGATTGATGATTTGAAATATACCCCATGTCAAAATTGCTTGACGGACTGGCTTGATGATCACGTGAACTTGCATTGCCGGGAAAGGTAGTAACAGTCTGTTCAGGTATTCGGATACAAAAAACCCTCGTAGGAGACCCATACAATTTGATTGTTGAAGTCACATTATTGGATCCAAAATTACGTGAATATTTCCAATGAAATTTTCCACATAATCTGCCAATTGATACAATACTTCAAGACTCGAGTCATTAAATATTTAGGATGTTTGGGAAAAACCACCATACGTGCAAAATAGTTTGAACTTCAGATTATAATATTCTTGTGAAAGTTGAAAATGATCGTAAATGTAATCAACAAACGCTTCGTACGAAATTATATGAAGAACAACAGTGGTACTTCTGGTAGAAGCATCACACATAATATTTCCGTTTACAAAAGAAACATCACCACCCCAGTATATTTGGATAAAATAAGATCTAAACATGATGAAATTTATTGGTTTGAAGAGGTTTTTGGTTTGAGTTGTTTGAGGACGAAGGTTAAGTGAACATAGTATGACTTATTTATTTTGGTTTGAGGATTTTTTGGAGGATTCGAGAGTGAGACGGATGAAGTTGTATATATAAACCCTAATAAAAAAGAACCCGCCGGTCCCATTGGCGGGTTCTCCCTTTTATCACATCAATATTAAAGTTGTCCAGAACTAGCCGTTGTCACATCATGTTGTCCAGAACTCGCCGGTGTGACCGACAGGTTCTGAGGAAAAAGACAAGGGACTTGGCTGACTTCGTAGGGCACGGATTTTAAGAGGGAGACCTCGCCAGTCACACCGGCGGGTACCCTAATTGTCAAATTTTTTTTATTTTTAACCCCTCATGTCAATATATTTATAAATTTTACCTTATTAATAAAAAATTCTAATAATTAACTGCTTGGAAAGTGTAAAAATAAATAAAGTATTTACACTGTACACCTATAGAAACATAAGGTTGATAATTATTATTATACTTAATTAATTTACTTAAGTTTTTAACAGCCACATGTTGTAGCGTCATTTTACACCGCGTGATCAATTATACAATACAATAAACCCAATATGTTTTCGAATTAAATTTACATCAGTGCTCGAGTCGGGTACAAAAATAGATACGTAAAAAATTATTATATAAGTATATTGTAAAAGATTAAACCCACAATTTTAGAAACTTGAGGTGTTAAGAGAACATGTGATAACCTTTTGTATTATATACTACTAGCTTTAGTAAACCCGTGTATTACACGGGTTAAATAAATAAAATATTTATATAATAAATTTATTAATTATAAAATAATATTCTAAGGTTTAATAACTGAAATTACGTATGAAAAATGACTATAAATAATAAAACAGTGATATTAACTTTTTAAAATTTTGTTTTAATTTAATTTTTAAAAAATAAACATTTTGTTTTAAAACAAACCGTATAAAAATGTCATTTTAAAAAGTTTCTTATTACAACTTCCAAATTTGATTACTTTTTTGTTTTCTAAAAATTGACTTTTTAATAATATCAAGTTATTTAGAAATAACCTTAATAAATAGATTTCTTTCTTAATTTATTAAATATTAAAAAGTATTAAAATAAATTTTAGTAATTAAGGTAATTATTTAGTAGGAGAGAGAGACGGGATACTTTTGGTGAGAATGATTGTGGTGTTGACACGTGTCACCTACATTTACCTTTTTATTAGAAAAGAGAGATTATAACCTTTTGTATTATATAGTATTAGAGATAATAAAATAATTAGATGAATTAAAAATTGTTGTTTTACGGTACTTCAATACAAAATTAACGAAATGCATATTATTGTTTTTCAAACTCAACCTTCATTATTATCATCTTTCTCTCTTACGCAACAGGGGCTATTTCTCTCCTTTTTCCATCACCAAACCACCACCGGCAGACCACCACACCACGTACAGCCACCACGACAACCTCGTTCTTCCTAATCTCTCTTTTAGTTCTAGCATTATTATTGACGCGGGTGGCGTCCTTTGGCAAATCTAAACACCCATTAATTTTTCCTTCAGATTCGAACCACCACTTCTAAACAAATTGAATTCATCATCAAATATTCTAGCCAACCACAACGGAAGACCAGTCCCATGCAACATTGTCGACCACCTACTCATGTTCTGTCATGTTTTGTTAAGACCGTTTACGGCAAATGCTCTGAGATCCTATCGACCACCACTACATCCGGCCACCACAGGTCACATCATCTAATTATATCTCAATAGATGGTGATGGGTCGTACAAACCCTCACAACCGCCACCTACAAACACACCATAGCCCCCGATATGGCGATATCAACTATAGCGAACACTTATCATGTCTAGATTCGGTTAAAACCGGGGATAGTAATATACCAGACTTGGCAGTGGCATCGACGGTGATAACCAAATGGAGAGATTGATGTTGACGGGAGTTTTACCATGCATATAAGAGGAGGTACTATTAACTAGAGTACTTTCTTTCACATATGAAAAATTGTTGTTTAATACAATTTTAATATTGAAGATAAGGTAAATAATATAATTATATTATTGTTATAGTTATGTCAAAAATAAAAAACAGAATATCGTTAAAGTTATCACAATTTATTATTATTAAATAAATCATATTCAATATTATTATAATGTATTATTAGAATTTTATAATCCGGTTTGTTAAATGGTTAGAATTATCCGATAAGTCCAACTTGTAAACCAATTGATTGAGCGTTTTACAAACTGGTGCGGTTTTAAAAATATTACTTTCAAGTAGCAGTTCGATTGTACACCTTTAGTGTTGTCATTTTTCAAAATCATTACATACTAGAATGTTATCCTCAAGATCGTTTCAATTTTTTTGAGGCCCCAATCAAATTTTAAAAAATGGGGCCATTTTCAAACTTTATTTTATTAAAACCTTCCTTCTTTATCTAGGTTTGGAACCGACTATAATAAACTAAAATGTTGATAGTTGGCAGAGTTAAAAACATTTTTAGTTATGTATTATGGGTATATGTTTAGATGAAATTTATTTTTCTTGCTTTATATGATGATGAATTCATATAATTTATTTTTCTTGATAGTTGGCATATTCGTTAATGTAATATTCATAATCAAATCCTTCTAGAAATTCTGTTTCAATAGCCAAAGTAGTTAAACCATTTAATATTTTCGTAAATTTTAAGTAATATTTTACAAGCTTAACTTTGGAAAAACTTCGTTTAGCGAAAGCAACAATTACATGAATAGTAAACCAAAACCTATAGACAATATATGCATTTGAAAAATAATTGAAAATTTTAATATAATTTAGTATATTAATAAGTGTGTCTGATTTTAAAAAAATAATCTCTCTTAACATTTTTAGTTTTTAAATTAAATCTAAACTATTAATAATAATACTATCATTATGTTTTAAAATATTTTTAAGGGTCATACACTTCTTTTTTTAAATTTCTTCATTCACGGATTTTAAGTTTTTAATAGTAAACAAGAACCAAAATTAGTTTCAAACTATTTAAATTGTTAAAATCTATTTTTAAGTGAAGAACTAGTCTGGTCTACTATGTATAGAGAGTAATCAGTTCTAAAACTTTCAACTAGTGTTTTCTAGTTTTCATTATCAACATTTTCATCAAATTTTTGTATTTCTACGAATAATACGTTTCTCATGTAAAGTAGATTCTGCATTAATCTATAATGCAATTTCTTTGGCTACAATCATAATTTTTTCAAATCCATCATCACTGTAATTTTTAAAAAAGCCAATAAGTCCATCTAATTGAATTATAGCATTATCAATACTCATGCCTTTTGCTTGTAAGTTTTTATTAACTATACTAATAGCATATATAATATCATACAAAATAACCATGCCTAATAAAAATTCAAGATTTCCTATTTTAGTTTAAGGATTTAACCTTGCTTTTAAATTTAAGATTCTCATTATCAATTGATTTATCATATAATTTCAATAATGCTTTTCGTACTTGTGGAGTTTGAAATCTGATTGCTTTAATACTTTTTATGTGGCTTTTCCAACGTATTTGTGATAATGATTTAATAGTTAAATATAGAACATTATCTTTTAAAACTTACCACCTTTTAGTAGACGATGGAAATAAACAATAAACATATTTTTCGGTTGATCCACCAAATGATACACCATTTTTTCCAAAAATTTTTACGATGGCAAATTATTATTATTAACACATTTCTCCATTCTTCTTTATCTTTATTTATTCAATGTTGTATTTATTTATTAATTTGTTTTTTTTCATCAACCTTATCTCTAAATTCATCCATGTTCTCATATTGATAATGCGTAACTTGTTTGTTTCATGTTCTTTTAGGTTCTACTCATGTTATTCTAATTGTTACTATCTTTGTTTCCTAACTTATTTGTACATTGATTTATATTAAATAATTTACAACAAAAACAAAATAATCTATCAACTCCATTGAATAAATCAACCATTTTTTCGTATTATTCTGCATTCAATAAAGTTCGCATATAAAGATAAGTACTAAAGTTTCTTGAATTTTTATCTTTTCAAAAGTTATAATTATAAATTTTAACTAGGTCTTTTTTTGTAATTAGATCTCTTAAATTATTACGAATACTATTCCATTGATATGGATCAACAAAATTTGGAGTTTCATAAAATTAATTTGGATTTTTGTTACTATTTGTAGGTTTATTACTATTTGTAGGATGACTATTATTTGTAGGATCATCACTATTTATAAGCTCATTCACATCATTTGGTTCATATAAATTTCACATCATTTGTTTCATTTAAATTTATATGCTCATCAAAGTTTGTTGGTTAATCTAGATTTGTATGTTCATCTTGATTTATTGTAGCATTTGAACTTGAGGTTCTAACAAACTGTAAGGCCCCGTTTCCGGGACGCTTACAGCTGGCCAATCATTGCTCACAAAACATACAATTACATTTAATTTCATAAAAAAAATCACAGCCCATTAAAATAACTTTTCATTCCATAATAACTACTTTTGCAAGTTAATACAATCATTCATTACACATTTTCATTTGTTTGCATTACAATGCAAAAACAGTAATAAAAGAATTCCATCCAAAATGCCAAGTAGCTGCCCCGCGCCATCCTCAACAATGCTCACCTGCCAACTGTAAAAAATACATATAAAGTCTGCGTTGCTGAGTGAGTTCTAATTTTATAATAAAATATACATTACTTTCATAAAAACCATTCTTTACTTTTTGCATGTGAACACGCATCATACGTACAAATAGATAATATCATTATTATCTTCATCATTCGTTTATTTACTTTCTTTCATTCATTGTACGTTATTATCGTTCACATTCATTACGTTCATTCATTCGTTCACCATTACTTCATTTCATTCCATCAAACCATAAACCTTACCCTACCGTCATGCATAAAAGTTGATACTAGGCCGGGGTCCATCATAGACCCCCCGTCATGATGCACATCAGCCTGGCCACAGTATCTAGGGTAATATCAGGTGTACCATTGTCATGTGCTATACCCTACCGTCATGCATAAAGCTGATACTAGGTCGGGGTCCATCACAGACCCCCTATCATGGCGCACATCAGCCTGGCCACAGTATCTAGGGCAACCGACAAAGGTTCCATACATATGATCGATCACAAAGAAAGACCCCGATGTGCATCCTTCTAGGGTAGCTAACCCGCACACCGTTGGGCTAACACCCTACAATGGGGCGTGTCCCGACATACAAGGCTTGCAAGACTTTCTTTACTTTCCATCGTTCATTAATGCATGCATTCATTCATCATGTTCTTCTTTTCATTATTTTCCATTTTACGTTACATAATACTTTCATTTCATTCATTAGCATCTAGCGTAAAGCCATGGGAAAATAAACATACATAATTAGGAACATCATCATACACAGTCATCATCATATTGGGCATCATACATACATAGCATACATCATACATACCATCATGCATAACATCATACACATCATGCCAAAGCATCAATCACACATCATAACATGCCCATCATAACATCTATGACCTCAAAAGTCAGCTTACATGAACCCCCGGGAACATCCAAAGTCAAAGCCTACATTCATCTTTTTCCCCAGAAAGACATAAAACATTCTAAGTGTTCATCCGCATTTGCTATGGTTCATCTGCATTTGTTTTACTTCATCCGCATTTGTTCTTGTTCATCCGCATTTGTTCATCCGCATTGACCTTACTCATCCACATTTCCTATACTTAGTCAATGTTCATCCGCATTTCCCATACTTAGTCAATGTTCATCCGCATTTCATCCAATACTCATCCGCATTGACTTACTTAGTAGTTAATGCTCATCCACATTGACTTCCATTACTTATTCGCATTGACTTACTTAGTAGTTAATGCTCATCTGCATTAACTGCTCATCCGTATTGACTTCCATTACTCATTCTCATTGACTTACTTAACATCCGCATTAACAGCTCATCCGCATTGACTTCCATTACTCATCCGCATTTCTTCTGCATACTTAGGCAGATCCTAAAACAAAATTTTTTTTGTGCCTTAAACATTAGATTTCAGTTCCCAATCACCATACATCATGTTCTAAGCTTAAGTCTTACCTTCTAAGCCTTAGAAACACCATCATACATCATCAAGCATGAACATAGCCACACATCACATCATAACATCAACATACACATAATTAAACATACGGGTTGAAAACCCAGTTTAATCCATGAAAACTTACATTCATGCATTTCCAGCTCCAAAATTAGTTAAAAACCAGTAAAAGAGGGGTTATAGAACTCACCTTTGCAGCACTTGAGTATGGCTTCTTCCAAACTCGTTTGCAATTGAGTTCAACCGCCTAGAAACCCACTTGAATTCAAATTATTTCTTGTTCCTCCTTCAAAACCAAGAGTTCTCTGCTGCACCTGCTACTTTCTCTCTCTAAAATCTAAAAATTTGTGATATGTGTGACATATGGGCGGCCATACCACCTTTTACACCCATTTTTCAAAGATTTTGTCCTTTTGGACACTTTTTACCCCTTAACTTGGATAAAACATCTTTTCTTTATTTTTCTTTCCTTTTTCTTCACTTTATTATTCTTTCTTAGACCCAATAAAATAATTGGGTGTTACAAGTCCACTCCCCTTATTTGGGTTTCGTCCCTGAAATCTGTTATTCCTCAAAGAATTGTGGGTAATGTTGTCTCATCTCTTCTTTAGTCTCTCACGTAGACTCGGATCCCTTCCTGTGTTTCCACTGTACACGCACTTTCGATCAATGATTGCCACTGGTTGCTCCACATAATTGAGCTGTTCATCTACTTCGATATACTCCAGTGGAACAATCATATCCTCATGTTGGACCAAAAGAACCAATGAGCCAAGACCAGAAAACCTCTAAGTCCCACATGATATCACAACAACTGCTGAAGGCTTCATCAGCAGTTTGACAAGTGCTGAAGACTTCAACAGCTGAAGATCAAGTACTGAAGACTTCAACAGCTGAAGACTAAAGTGCTGAAGCTCAACAGCTGAAGAACACAAGTGCTGAAGCTGAAGACTAAAGTGCTGAAGTCCAACAGCTGAAGAACACAAGTGCTGAAGCTGAAGACCAAAGTACTGAAGTTCAACAGCTGAAGAATACAAGTGCTGAAGCTGAAGACCAAAGTACTGAAGTTCAACAGCTAAAGAATACAAGTGCTGAAGCTGAAGACCAAAGTACTGAAGTCAACATCTGAAGAGTCCATAAGTGCTGAAGATCAACAACTGATGTACAAAGTCTGAAGACAAAGACTGAACACATCAGCTGATGACATCTACTGAAGTCATCAGCTGATGAAACGTCTGAAGTTCAAGTCTGAAGACCAAGTGCTGAAGTTTCAGTAGTTTGTCACAACAGCTGAAGAGTACTTCTTCAGTAGTTGTGTTTATCAGTAGTTTTATGTTTTTACTTTCAGTAGTTTTGTAAAACGACTGAAGAGCTTGTTCTTCAGTCGTTGTAGTTTCAGTAGTTTCTTATCAGTAGTTTTGTAATAAGTAAACACTTAGCTTCTTGTAAGAAGATGTCAGCTGCTTGACATCTTCAGTAGTTTTAGTGTTTCAGTAGTTTGTTAAATAACGGTTAGATGTCACTATCAAGTGACATCAGCCTACGTCATCTTTCCTTATATAAGGAAGAATGACCTAAATTGTAATTTTGCGAAAGCCATGCCAAAGAGTGTGATTGAATGAAATATTCCTTTTGCAGAAACTTTCTCTCTATATAACTAATTCTGTTCATTGCTATATCTTTGGTATTCTTGCTCGAATTGTGCTAGTTGGTACTCTATTCCGCTGCTGAAATCATTCGAATCGATCAAACTAGATGCTGAGATCCTATCAAATGGTATCAGAGCTGGTTAATCATTGATCGATCTAACAATTGATCATTGAAACTGCTCATTTGCTCTAAGTTTGATCGAACTAGCAAATTCGCACGAATCTGTTATAGAGATTGAAGTTCTGTCGCTTTTGGCTATTTTAATTGAGGTTGCAGGATCGTTTAAGGGTTTGAACACAATTACAACACAACAACACAATGAGGAGATTATCTAAACTCTAATCAAATAGTAAACTGGGTTAACCAAAAGTGATACAAAGAACACAAGTAAAGCAAGAGACAGAACAGGAGAATATGGTTTTCAAGGATGCAGTATATTGCTTTCTCAAGTTCTTTTACAAGTGTTACAAAGTATATTAAAGATACAAGAAACTTGAAATACTTATACTACAACCTATAGCCGGCTATACTATGAAAGCCAGCTGGATACAATTGACTAGACACTAACAAAATCAATTGTAGAATCAAAAGGCATATCTGCCTTTTGACCTCGTGACTATGACATGCCATAGCTCACATCCTTATACATTACAAAAAGGATAAAGTACATAAAGTGGAAAATTTCAGACTCAAGACCTCAATGTACAGTTACCAAAAGCATGGACCTTTTCACCAACTCTTGTAAGTTGGTGACTTATCAGAGATGCAGCAGAAAAGGTGCTTTATGGAACAATACATCAGATAAAGCATGTGTACTAAAAGTCTTCGGAAGAAATCTGTCTTCATAGGGTGAAGCTTCGGAAGACTTTGTCTCTTGAAGCTTCGGAAGACTTCATGTTTGGCTTCGGAAGATATTGGTCTTGGCTTCGGAAGAATTTACACTTAGAATGTTTTCTAATGTATTGTGTAAAACTTCTGAAGCATTCTTCACTTCAGTACTTAGTGCATGTTGTTGAGACACTTTGGATGTTTTGGGTTGCATCAGACTTAAGGATTCCTTACAAACTCCCCCTAGGCTGATGCTACCAAAACAATCAAGACCATTCCTTTCTTCATTTGGTGGTCAGGATCATCAAGACTCTCATAGTATCTTCTCATTTCAAAGAGATCATGCAGAGGTAAGTTGATTATGTCTTGCCAGGAGTAGACATTCTCAACACCTTGATCTCTGACAACATGCCATCTTTCTGGATTGGTAGAATAAGTCCAAGACAAGATAGGTGTCTCAGTTACTAGAGGAGCCACTTGCATAGGAGTTGATTGGGTTGCCTCATCATGCACTTCCTCAGTTTGATCTGATTCAGCCTGGGGTGTAGAGGTAGATGACTTTGGCTTCTTCTTTTTAGTCTTTGGTTTAGAAGCCATTTTCTTCTTCCTCTTTAATGTCTTTAACTGAGAGGACTGGTCTCCAGCACCATGTTGATCATCAGTGTCTTTCTCAGTTGGGTGTTCCTCCCTCACAGGTTCAGAAGGAGAGGGAGTTTGACCCTGTCTTGGATCAGAAGATGAAGTTTGCAGAGGCTCAGCTGGAGGTTCTGGTTCAGTGTCTCTGGTTGTTCAAACTTGACCTCCACTTCAGGTGGAACTTGACTTGGAAGAGAGTGCAAGTCAATCAATTCACCACTTTTAATCTTCTGCTTGATCACCCTTATATGCTCATCTATTGTAGATAGAGACATGGGACCAAGTCTCCTTCCGGAGAATCCATATGACTTCAAGAAGCTCATCATTCTTTGTCTGTCAGCAGACTTCTTTGCATTCTTCTGAATGATGGCTCTTGACTTTGCAGCTTCTTCCCTTAGCTTTCTTTTGGTTGTTTTTCTTTCTTTGACTAGCTCAAGCTCAAGTTGCTTTAAGTACTCGAACTCAATGAAGTCATAGGACAGGGGAAGAAGTGCATTTGCCTGATAGAAGCCTGCGGCACTCATTAGTTTATCATTTTGATTCTATCCTCTTCTTTATCTACCTGAGGTTCTTGTGGAGCCACATCTTCCTGTGCAGGACTTTCTTGAACTGGAGAGAGTGGGAGTATGCTTGTAAAGTCTTTTCTGTCTCTTCTCCTCTTTGAATTGGAGAAGTAACCTTGCATCTTCTTTCTCCTTTATCTCTCTTGACACTTCCATGTCAGCCAGCTCATTCAATTCTTCTAAGGGGAGGGAGATGATTTCATCAACATCATAGTTCCTGGTCTGTAAATAGGTAATCCTGACTGCCCTTAACTCATCATCTTTAGTATTTGGTCTGGGGGCAGCCCTGATTGCAGCTTGCATGAATTTAGATGACCGAGAAGAACTTTCTCCCCTTAGCCTCCTTTTCCTCTCTCTCTCTTCCTCTTCAATTTCCTCAGGAGTCATTATCCTTTTCCCTTTGTCACCAACAGACCTTTGTGACTCAGGGTGGATTGAGGCTTGGCCTTCATTGCTTGGTATAGCTTCCATGCTCTGGCCAGAGAGAGGCAGAGAAACACCTTCACCAGCAGGTGTCTCAGATGGAGTTTGGACCTCTGCAGTAGTTGTTGATGGTGAGACAAGGGTCTCAGGTTCTGCCACTGGGCCTTCAGCCAAGGTTTCCCCTATGAAACTAATCTTAGGGTCCACCTTAACATCCAGTTGACCGATGACATTGCCTGATTGCCTAAGTCTCCTTCTTAGAGAGAACTCTGCAAGGATCCTGTCTTGGATTCTTTGAGCCAGCCTGTTAGCTTGTCTAGATTTGCTTGGATTGACAAGTGGCATGTTGACTAAATCCAGTCTTTCATAGAAGCTCAGGCTTTGGAACTGAAAGACTTCTTGTTGGCCTTGAACTCTGTGAAGTATAAGGGCTCTTCTGTCCTCATCATACCTCCACCTTATGATGTAGTTGCCAGTTCCTTGTGGTGGAGATGAGACAGCCCTTGGTATACCTTCCTCAAAGAGACTCCTGATGATTGAGTCTATAGAGTCCACATTAATGTGAACTTGAGGAGTTGCTGAGAATGCACAACAGCAAGTGAGGATGGTGAGTCCTCTATGTCCATTCTCTTTGAAAAACTCCCAGGTTCTGTGATTGTAATAACTTTCTCCCCCTTTTTGGTAGCATCACCTACTTGCATAGGTAGTTGGAGGATAAGTCAATCACTTCCACAGGTTCTTGTGTTCCTGGTTGAGCTCTCCTTAAAGGTCTCCCAGCTAGTTTTTCCTTTAGATATGAATTTGAAGTTGTTGATCATTGACCCTGTTTTGTAAGGTAGTCACCTGAGATTCCAAGTGACTAACCTTAGAGACTAAATAGGTGCATGTTTTTGACAATTTCTGCACCTTTAGTCTCAAGTTCCCCTCATCTTCATCAGAAGAATCACTGGGGGATGAGAAGATTGGACCAAAGTCCTCTCGCTCACCACCAGCTTGAGTTTCTTGGCTGCTGGTTTTCCTCTGCTCACTGGCAGCCTCAGTTGAGATGCCAGAGCCAGAGTTGCCATGGTTGAGGTCTGAATGATGTAATCACTTTCAAATTGAGAGCCTCTTCCATATGGACATCCTGAACAGGTTCAGAAGTGTCCACCTCAGTAATAGGTGACTGATGTGGGATAGACTGAGGAGAGTCAGAGGTACTCGTCTCTCTTTGAGTAGGGGATGAGAAGAGAGACTCATGGTACCACCGAATCCTAAGTCTTCATCAGTATAGAAGGATAGGTTGGGAATTGGTTGGTTGAGATCCAAGGCTGGGGATGGTAGCTGTCCCCTGAAGGTTGTTCACTTGAGTGTTGAGACTCAGAGTGAGAGCTTAAGGCTGTTGGGCTAGTGAGCTCATCAGTGTGAGCATGAGAACCTCATCACTGATTCTTGAAACAATGAGGTGGTCTGCTCCTCAGGAGAAGTGGGAGCTCCAGTATCCACTTCTTCCTGTATTGGTGAGTATATGGGGGCCTCCACAGACTGAATAGTCTGAGCAGGGGTTCGTTTGGATTTTCTTTGGTAGGTGATGGATATTTGAGGTTGTGTAGAGGGTTGGAGAGCAGTAGGTGTGGGTTCAACACTAGCTTGGACTGCTAGGTTGTCACCTTGAGCAATGAGCTCTAACATTTTTGGGACTAGGGCTGTTTCTACCCCTGAGAAGCCTACAGTTGGCTTTTTTATAATTTTAAAGATGCCGGGCTTCATCTGTTCTAATTTAGAATATTACTTGTTTCCCTCAACTGTGAGCCCAGTTCACAGTTGAGAATGTGTTGAACATATCTAGGAAACATGTAGTATTCTAAGGAGTCTAAGTTTGCAAGTAAATTAGTATAAACAAATTGTGAATACCTGAACTTGACCCCTGAATCATTCCATGAACTATAAAGGAGAGATCCTTAGGAATCTGGTCCCTCCACCATGCTTGTTTGATAAGCTGTGGATAACCACATGGAGCAGGTATTTCCACTGGGATGAGACCTTCCCTTTCCTGAAGGTCTTTACAGAGAAATCTCCTTCATAGCCCATCTGCTCGAAGGAATGATTAACCGCTTCCTTTGGGAAGAACACTTCACCTTCTTCATCATCCAGCTGAAGATGTCGGTTGATGATGGCCGGAGTGATGAAGATTGTTCTCCCCTGCACTGTGGCAGACAGTGCCTTCTCCCCATCCATAATGACCTCTTGGCAGGTCTTCCAGAATTCAAGCAAGTGATCCTCATATAGAGGAGGATCAATGGTTAGGGAGGTGAAGTAGTGAGACAAAGACAAGAAACGACAAACCTTTGAGAAATGAGGATCTTTGTCAGAGCATAACAGAGCAACCTGATTGTGTTGTCTGTGTAGCTGCATGGCAAAGTTAGGATCATTTCTGTGAGCAAGGTCAGCCATTGTGAGGTAGCTCAGAGATGAAGAGAAAAAATGGGAAAGATATTTCAGAGAGAAAGCTTTGGGTTTTAGGTTTGGAAGAAAAGCAGATGATAGAAGAGGGGGGAACCGTTGGGTTTATATGAGAGAGAAGGATTTTAGATAAAGTTTAATGAAAGAGGATAAACTTTGAAATCCGTATGTCGGTCCCACCTCTGAAAAAGTAGTTTACCTTTTTGCTCAAAAAGTAGTTTACTTGGAATTCGAAAAGCTTCCGAAAGTAATTTGTCTTCGGAAGTTTTGATTGAAAAAGCTTCCGAAGCTAAAATGGCTTCAGAATAATTTTCCTGAGAGTCTTGAAGATTTATGCTTCGGAAGAGAAATAAACTCTTGGATGCTTTGTATAAGAATAACAAAGCTTCCGAAAGTAATTTTTGCTTCGAAGGAAAAAAAAGTCCTTAAAAATGAATAAGTGTCTAAGTTAAGAATTTTAAGCTTCGGAAGATAAATTTTGACTTCTCCGAAGGTAAAATCTCTTAGACAGTCATTTATTTTGAAGACATATTTTTCTTCCGAAGGTAAAACGTTATCTTCCGAAGTATCAGAAAATTTTCAAGAATCTAAGGAAAGTCTTCAAAAAGAGTTTTACATTCAAAGAAAACATGAGCTTATGAAAGTGATGAACTAGACAACTTAGGACACACATATTTTTTAAGAAGAAATAATTAGAATTAGTTTTAAGAAAAAGTCTACTCAAAGAATCATCCCATAGCTGATATCAGATACTTAAATCTCTGTTCATCAAAAGTTTTGTGAACAGATCAGCATATTGTTCATCTGTGTGAACTTTGACTAGTTTAATTAATCCCTTTTCATAGTTATCTCTTATTAAATGATACCTGATGTTGATGTGTTTGGTCCTTGAGTGCTGCACAGGGTTCTTAGTGATAGAGATAGCACTATTGTTGTCTATGTGGATAGGAGTCTCTTTGAAGTTAAATCCATAGTCTAGCATCTGATTTTGAATCCAAAGCACTTGAGCACAGCAGCTTGCAGCAGCAATGTATTCAGTCTCAGCAGTTGATGCAGACACACATGATTGTTTCTTGCATTGCCATGAGACAACCCTTCCACCAAGGAATTGACATCCCCCAAATGTAGACTTTGCAGTCATGTTGCAACCACCATAATCAATGTCTGTATAGGCATACAGATTGAAATTAGGATTCTTTGGATACCATAGACCAAGTGTTGAAGCACCTTTGAGGTATCTTAAAATCCTTTTCACAGTAATTAAGTGAGACATCTTAGGGTTTGCTTGATATCTTGCACAAATACATGTAGCAAACATGATATCAAGCCTGCTAGCTGTAAGATACATAAGAGACCCAATCATAGCCCTGTATAAGTGCTCATCTACACACTCCCCCTCAAGATCTGGACCAAGGGAGTGGTTTCTGGCTATGGGTGTCTTAGCAATCTTACAATCAGTCATGTTGAATCTCTTGAGTATATCTTGAACATACTTTGACTGACTTATGAAGATGCCATCTTCAACCTGCTTCACTTGAATTCCCAGAAAGAAGTTGAGTTCTCCTATTGAACTCATTTCAAATCTGTCTTTCATCAGCTTTTCAAAGTCTTTGCAGAGCTTTGAATTGGTTGAACCAAAGATGATGTCATCCACATATACTTGAACTAGCAGAATGTCTTTTCCTTGTCCTTGATGAAGAGAGTTCCATCTATAGTACCTCTCCTATATCCATGTTTACAGAGATACTCAGACAGTGTCTCATACCACTTCTGGGTGCCTGATGCAGCCCATAAAGAGCTTTGTCAAGCTTGCAGACATAATCAGGATGATCAGGATCTACAAAACCAGGTGGTTGTTTGACATAAACCTCCTCATCAATCACTCCATATAAGAAAGCACACTTTACATCAAGTTGATAGACTTTGAAATTCTTGGATGCAGCAAATGCCAGAATATCCTAACAGCTTCTAGTCTTGCTACAGGAGCAAAGACATCAGTGTAATCAATCCCTTCTTCTTGTGTGTATCCTTGAACAACTACTCTTGCCTTGTTCTTGATGATGATTCCTCTATCATCCTTCTTATTCCTAAAAACCCATTTGGTTCCAATGGTAGTCTTCCATGAGGAAGAGGACAAAGGTTCCAAACTTTCTGCCTTTTGAATTGAAGCAGCTCTTGTTGCATAGTTTCAACCCAACTTCCATCCTTTAGAGCCTCCTCAACTTTCTTTGGCTCTAACTGGGATAGAAAACAAGAGTGAAGACAAACATTTGCTTCATGGGTTTGCCCTCTTGTCTTTTCCCGGAGATAACATCTCCAATGATGTTTGTGGTAGGATGAGACTTGTGGATCCTTAGCTGAGGGATCACAGCAAGTTGCTGAGATAGATCCAATTTGAGAAATTTAGATCTGGTCTTGAAGATTGATCCTCCACATTATCACACTTATCAAGATTAACTTGATCCAATGAGTGTGTGACATCATTGATGTTGTCATCTATGGTATGGTTATTAGCATCAAGAAATTCTTGATCACTATCACCATCACCATTGTTGTCTTCTGCAATTGAGATGTCTTTATCTGGTTGAGAAGCCTCTAAGCTGGAATTTGAAGGCATGCCAGATGTATCAGCTGGATTTGTCATTGTGTGCTGATAGAAACCTCATTTGCTGAAGTAGTTTCAACTGGAGCTGAAGGTGTGTGAGTTGAAGGTCTTCCTAGCTCAAATCTTGGATCAGGATCACCTGTATTAAAATTTTATGCAGATCCTGAAACATGCTCACAAGATTTATTAAAACAGTTGGTAACTAAATCAAGATCAAATAGCCAATCCGGACCAGAACCAGCCACACTAGGTGTGTGCTCATTGAAAGTCACATTGGCTACTCCTCAATAATTCTAGTTCTGAGATTGTATACTCTATAAGCTTTAGCTTGGGAAGAGTATCCAATGAAGTGTCCATCGTCTGATTTCTCAGCAAACTTGGCAACTTGATCTTTGGTATTCAAGATGGTGCAGGGACATCCAAATGACCTGAGAAAACCAATGAAAGGTTTCCTCTTGTGCCAAAGTTCATAAGGAGTCTTACCATGTGTCTTAACTACTAAAACTCTGTTTTGCACATAGCAAGCAGTATTAACTGCCTCTGCCCAGAAGGTGATAGGCAGTTTAGAGTCAGACAACATAGTTCTTGCAGCTTCAATAAGTGTCCTGTTTCTCCTCTCAGCAACTCCGTTTTGCTGAGGAGTCCTGGGAGCACTGTATTGTCTTGTAATACCCTTTTCATCACAAAATGTATCAAGGATTTGGTTCTTGAATTCAGTTCCTTGATCACATCTTATTGTTTTGACCTTGTGATCACATTGATTCTCAATCTTTAAGATGAAATTCTTTAGAATCTCAGGAGTCTCATCTTTAGTTCTAAGGAAGAAGACCCAAGTGAATCTTGTAAAATCATCTGTGATCACTAGACAGTATAAGGTCCTTCCTAAACTCATTACACTGGTGGGGCCAAAGAGATCCATATGTAACAAGGTAGGGGTGTAGTGATGGAGTTCACTTCCTTAGGCTTATGGGATGTCTTATGTTGCTTCCCTTTCAGGCATGCAACACAATGATCATCACTTGTAAACTCTTTCTTTGGTATTCCAGTTACCAGATCATGCTTAATCAATTTATTCATGTTTTTAAAGTTTACATGGCACATTCTTTTATGCCATAGGAAAGAATCACTATTGGCTTTAGATAGAAAGCATGAAACTTCTCCAGAGGGAGATGTTTCTTGCAAATCCATCTTGTACATGTTCCCTTTCCTAGGGGCTCTGAGCAGGATGTGCTCATGAGGAATGACCACACCAGGCTTGAGAACAATGCACTCATGCTCAGTAAAGAGCATGTTATGTCTTTGATCACAAAATTGGGATACACTCAGAAGATTGTACCCAAGCTCCTTAACAAAGTTTACCTTTTCAATGCTGAGCTTACCATTTGTGACCTTGCCCCTTCCAGAAATGTAACCACCTTCATCTCCTCCAAAAGCAAGGTCCTCCATCAATTCTCTCAAAATTATGGAGTAGAGACCTATTGCCTGTCATGTGCCTGGAACAGCCACTGTCAATTATCCAGACGTTTCCGTTTGTCTTGAGTTGTTCCTGCACAAAGAAAATGATTAGTTACATTGGAAACCCAAGCCGTACTTGTCTTGGGCTCAGTAAGTGTAATAGAAGGTAATGCAACAGTAATAGATCCTATGGTTGTACTGTGAGGATCTTCAGCTATTGTTGATGGAGAAATTTCAGTCATTTGGTCTTTCTTAGACTTCCACACCACCTTTGGACTCTTGGACTTGACCTTCAAAACCTTTGAAGCTTTTGGAACTTCACAGGTTTTGATGACTGAACCTTCGGAAGATTCTGCAGTCACTGCAGCAGACTTCAGTGCTTCGGAAGAACTCCTTTCTTCCGAGACCAATTTTACTTCCGAAGGTAATTTTCCATTTACCTTCTTCTTTGATTTGGAGCTTCCGAAGGAAACAGACTTTCCTTCCGAAGCTTGAGACTTCTTGAGATTCTTTGAAGTCTTTGTATTGGTCATGTGGATGGTACTCTCTAGGATTGTATGGCAATCCTTAGCAATGTGAGAAGTATTTTCACACATGACACATAACATTTTCTCTTCAAAAGAGTCTCCTTTTGAGAGCAAGACTGGCTTTGGTCACATCCCTTCTCCACCTTCATCTTGGTAGATGCTGAGACAGTTCTTTTGGGTGTGAACTGTTCTTGGAGTTTGATGGTCCAGGCTGTGCAGCAGTGGTACACAGCAGCTCAGTCTTCTTCTTTCTTGCTCTGAGATGATTTGAACATGAACCAGGTTCTTAGATGAGGAGTCTTGGTTGATGTCTTAGTCCTTACTACTTTGAAACCTGCAGAGATAAAAACTTGTTTTTGCTTAGCATCAAAAGTAGCCTTGATTTCTTGAGCCTTCTTTGCTTTCCTTTTGCTCTTCCTGATCAAGTTCTTTCTTTTGGACTTGGTCATCACAGATGATTTCTTCTCCTCTAGAAGGATAGTGGCCCTTGGAAGAATCCTCTTCTTCACTCTTCTCAGAGGAATTCTTCACTATCACTTCTTCATCATCCTCACTTATAGATCTATGAGAGGAAGTTCATCTTCACAAGTTCCACACCTAGGATATCTTACAGACAAGATTGTGATGGAGGAGCTATCTCATTTGATCCTAGTCCCTGTCTATTTTTATAGCACACTTTGTTGTGCAGGGATGAGGATATCATGTTTTTGAAGGTCTCTTCTTCAAGAACACTTTTCTCTGCCTTGGCTTTGCTGATCACAAGCTCAGCCTGGCACTCAATCAATTTAGTTATGAGATCTTGGATCTGAGTTCTAAAATCTGTATGTTCATGTTTTAGTACTGAAATGGTTTTCTCCAAATCTTCTATTTTTAACTTGTAATCATTTTCAGACTTTCTAAAATCAGATTTTAATATATTAATGACTCAAGATCGATCTCATCTCTAAGTTTAGGACCTGTATCTATTCACTTTAGCAATGCATTCAGGAGTACAGAGATGTTCCAATACCTTGGCTTCATCATGGTCAGCCATCAGTGCTTGGTTTGGAGAAGCATCTTCCGCCTGAAAACTCCAGTCAAAGCCTCCTCTTCAACAGCAACAGCAGCATGTTGCTTAGGCTTCTCAGACTGAGGAGCTTTATCAGTGTAGTTTGGGTCTGGGTGGTGTTTGCTCCCATTTGCTTTAGGTGCCTTACACTCCCTAGCAAGTGACCCAAAGGTTACAGTTGTAACACTTAACTTTGCTTTTATCTAGCCCAAACTTTCCACTGGTAGCATTGCTTGGAATCTTCTTCCTGTTCTCTTTATAGAACTTCTTGGCTCTGTGAGTGAGGAGAGCCACTGCTGAACTATCTCCATGTATTCCAGGTCATCTGGATGAATGCAGTCCAGGTCTTCAAGAGTGAAGAGGATAATTCCCACAGCTTTCATCAGTAGACACAAGGCTTGAGAAGAACTTGTCTCTTGGAATGGACTTCCTTGAGTAAAGTTTTCCCTTGTGTCTCCGGGAAGGTGATGAAAGGACCTTTGTGAGTTGTCAGGGTAGCATATGAGATGATGTTGGGTTCTATGCTGTCCCTTTCAACTACATGAAGGGCTGAACCCATTTGATTGTTGGAGTTGCCAGATGAACCTTGTATGTTCATCTCCATCTGGTATCCCTGAGAATCCCATATAACTCTGTCAGAGTAAGAGTTTTAAGGTTCTCAGTCCTCTTGATCACCACACAATAGTGTGTCCATTGCCTAGGAAGTGAGGACATGAACTTCCTACAATGTCTCTGTTCTCAAGAAACCCTCCATCCACGAGGGTATCCACAATCTCAACATACCTGAAGTATTGTTGGGTCATGGTTTCACTGCTTTAAAGGTGAAATTTTTCAAACTGCTGCTTCAGAAGATCTTTCTTGTTCTCCTTGGCTTCAGAGGAGCTTCATACATCAGCTTCAGTGCATCCCACAGCTATTTAGCTGTTTTGCACTTCTTAAACCTCTGTATACAGAGTTTGGGAGAGCAGTCTGAAGAGCAGTCATGGCCTTCCTGTCAATCTCTACTCTTTTTCTATCTTCATCTAGTAGTTGGCCATATCTTTAGGAATCATACCAGCACCAGTAGCAAGGGGGTGCTGGGTATGAAAGGTCCATTTTCAACAGATTCCCACATTCTTGAGTCAAGAGACCTGATGAAGCCTTCCATCCTCATGCACCAGGTGTCAAAATCATCAAGAGTGATCATGGGGATTTGTTCATGGTTCCAGTCTCCATATCAGTCTTGAGATGGAAGCCATTTGAAGAGTTTAGTTTTTGTGTGTGTGAGGGATCTTAAGATGGTTAGATCTTATATCAAGAGCCTGAAAGCTCTGATACCATTGCAGGATCGTTTAAGGGTTTGAACACAATTACAACACAACAACACAATGAGGAGATTATCTAAACTCTAATCAAATAGTAACTGGGTTAACCAAAAGTGATACAAAGAACACAAGTAAAGCAAGAGACAGAACAGGAGAATATGGTTTTCAAGGATGCAGTATATTGCTTTCTCAAGTTCTTTTAAAGTGTTACAAAGTATATTAAAGATACAAGAAACTTGAAATACTTATACTACAACCTACAACCGGTTATACTATGAAAGCCAGCTGGATACAATGACTAGACACTAATAAAATCAATTGTAGAATCAAAAGGCATATCTACCTTTTGACCTTGTGACCATGACATGCCATAGCTCACATCCTTATACATTACAAAAAGGATAAAGTACATAAAGGGAAAGTTTCAGACTCAAGACCTCAATGTACAGTTACCAAAAGCATGGACCTTTTCACCAAATCTTGTAAGTTGGTGACTTATCAGAGATGCAGCAAAAATGCTTTATGGAACAGACATCAGATAAAGCATGTGTACTAAAGTCTTCGGAAAAATCTGTCTCATAGGGTGAAGCTTCGGAAGACTTTGTCTCTTGAAGCTTCGGAAGACTTCATGTTTGGCTTCGGAAGATATTGGTCTTGGCTTCAGAATATTTTACACTTAGAATGTTTTCTAATGTATTGTGTAAACTTCTGAAGCATTCTTCACTTCATACTTAGTGCATGTTGCTGAGACACTTTGGATGTTTTGGGTTGCATCAGACTTAAGGATTCCTTACAGAGGTTCTTAGTGGTTTTGAGCTAAATTTGTTTGCTTATCTTGAATTTGTCTGAATTTTCGAAAATGACTACACCTTCTAATGATCCACACAGTACTGGTTCCTCAACCAAGCCTCCATGCTGGTTAGGAATGAGTATAACATTTGGCAACGAAGAATGCTCCATCACCTGTCTTTCAAATGTTCAGGTTGTTGGACATCTGGTACATGGACCACATAAGCCAATGGTGAATCATCCGGAAAGAAATCAGTTGATTCGAAGAAGAAGGAACTACTCTGATGAGGACAAGAAAGTTGTTTGAGATTGATGCTAAAGCCCATGGAATTCTGGCCATGGCACTGCCTAATGAAATCTATTCCGGCTTATGCATCATGAAACGCTCATGACCTTTGGAATGCACTGAAAGAACAATTTGGTGGCACTGATGAGGTCTTAGCACAACAGGAAATCCTCGCCCAACAGTATGAGACTTTTGCCCATAGAAAGGGTGAGACTCTAACTCAGCAGTTTGAGCGGTTTTCATGTTTAATCTCTGAGTTGAAAATGGTTAAACATAATATACCAAAAGCCAATGAACCACAGATTCCTCAGATCACTGCCTGAGAGATGGGACACATATACAATTTCCTACGCTCCAGTGCAAATCTAGATAGTCTATCTCTCACCCAACTTCATGGGAAACTGCTTACATTTGAAAGAGAGATAGAGCAGAAAAGGAAACTGGCTTCATCTGGTAAGCTCACTGAAGACTTTGTACCAGGCAACACTGCCTTGGTTGGTCATGAGTCAAAATATGCTTCATCTGAATGCCAGTATGATGAGCATATTGATTTCTCTTCAAACACTTTTGATTCTACATTTGTGAGTGTTGATAGTCAGTTTACTGGGTGTAATAATGACAATCTATGCTTCATCATGGATGATCTCAAGGGGATTGCTGATGATGACTTAGAAGAGATGGATATTTTGAGCCAATGGCCTTGATAAATATCAGATCTCAGAAGTTCTACAAAAGAACTGGAAGAAAGTTCCCAGGACTCTCTGGCAAAACCAAAGTTGGTTTTGACAAGAGTAAGTTGAGGTGTCACAATGCCACAGGCTTGGACACTTTGCTAGAGAATGTAGATTATCTGGATCTAATTCTTCTGCACCCTTGTGACTTTCCCTGGCAATATTCAACAACACAGAGGGCAACATCCTGTCAATTCTGGTCATCATTCTCAACCACAATCTCCTGCATATTTTGTTCCTCAGGTCCAATGCCATATCCTTACCCTTGTTATTACATGCCACAAACCAGTCACATTCAAGCACCCATTGCTCAACAACCACATGCTCTTCCTGAGCCTCAACCATCTCAATCTCATCAACCTCCTCAACCTCAACAACACAGCTTCTTCACCCCTAGAGTTGTTGACTGGAGCAGTTTACCAGATGACATGTCTGGTCATGAACAACTGTTCACAGGTGCTGGTCAACATGGTGGTGACAGTCCTTTTGGGAATCTGGCACTTATGGCTCTGGAGTCTGCAGATGGATCATCCTCAAATGCCTCTTCATCACAGGTATCACAGGTATCCTCTGAGGCTAAGGCCAAATTATGTTCTGAAACATGCATAGCAGCATTTGCCTCTATTAGAGAAGCAAATGTAGCTTTAATTAATAACAAAAGCTAGAAAAGATCATTTCCAAAAGAAAAGCTGAGTTTGAGTCTACGCTTAAGAGAAAAATGATGAGATTTATAAACTTAAATGCCAAATCACTGATGATAAGCTAGGGAAGAGGTACTTTTAGACAAGTACAAAGACCTCAAAGAAACCCTTGCAGTCACCCAAGTAGAGTGTGATCGATGGGTACAATCATGCAAAGGTTTTGAAATGCTTCTTAGTAAGCAATCAGCTTCCAATGTGAATTTGGCATTGGTTATAATCACACTGCTCCTCCTACAGATTTTGCTTCAAGAGCAGAAGTGAAAGCTGATGGAAAAGCAATAACCAATCCACCTCATCATGTGATTCACTTTCTGATAGAGCGCCATCAGAAGTTGAAGTTAGTATTATTCCCTCGTTGAACCTATCAACTGATCTTGATGGTTCAAATACTGACACTCACATGATCAAAGATTTGATCAACTCAGGAGTTATTTCTGGAAGTCCTAAAAGGACTGGAGAGCAAGATTTAACACCTGAAGTTCAAACTCCAACTACTGTCAGCACTGAAGAGAAGAAAACTGTCAGTAGAAAGGGTTTGAAGACTACTAAAGAGGAAGTCAAGAAAGCAAATAGTGCTTCCAAAGTGCTGAAGAACAAGTCTTTAGTAGTTTCATTCTCTTTAGTTGATGATCAACATAAGATGAAGAAGAAACCATGTGAAATATGTGGTTTCTTCAATCATCTTACAGATGATTGTTGGTACAAAAGAGGATCCAAACTCAAACATAAAGAGGAAATTAAAGAGAAAATGGTTAAAATGAAAATGAGTTTGAAGCCACATTTGTACTAGCAACATCAAATCCTATAACCCTTAAGCCCAAAAAGAAATCCAAAAAGGAAGGGGTTATACAGGTAACAGCTGAGATTGCTCAAAAGAAGAAGGTGCAACATAGGAACTTATCAAACTCCAATGCCAATGTGTCTGGAGAGCTGAAAGCTTTATCACAAAATCAGACACAGCTGGTTGTGATGGTTCAACATCTATTGGGAAGAGTTAACTAATTAGATGTTCCTATGTTGAAACCACAGAAAAGGAGGTCCAAGCCAAAGGATTCCTCTTCTTCACCATCTTCTTCCTCTCAGGCTGTTGTTTCCAACAAACCTGTTAGTTTACCATCTGTTGATGAGAACAGGCCCAAAACCAAAAAGGTTTGGGTCTCAAAATCTAACTAATTTGTTGTGTTTTGCAGGGTTCTTCAACATGCCACAGAGGCATCTGGTATGTAGACAGTGGAGGATCCATGCATATGACAGGAAACAGATCTTCTTAATGACTACTCTCAAGGAAGGAAGGGGTTTGTGTCATTTGGCAATGATGCAAAGGGTTACATCATCGACAAAGGCTTTGTTCCAATAGGGAAATAAAGTTTGATGATGTTAACCATGTGGAAAATCTCAAGTACAACTCTTGAGTGTCAGTCAAATGTGTGACAAAGGCCATGTTGCTCTTTTCACCAGTCAGAACTGTCGGATTCTGTCATCCAAAGTTCTAAGTTTGATTGATAAGGTGTTGGATGAATACACTCTCCTGAAGGCCAACAAGACAGGAAGAGTGTATGCCTTAGATCTTTCCAAGAAAATAGATCTCAAAGGCCATCTTGCCTATTTTCCAAGGCTTCCCCTCAAGAATCTACTCTATGGCATAGAAGGCTGGGTCATGTTAATCTTAAAAACATAAATCAGCTGATAAACCATGGTTTAGTAAGGGGACTGCCTATGAAGGAGTTCAAATGTGAAGATAACTGCACTGCTTGTTTAAAAGGAAAACAACACAAAGCTTCATTTCCCTCCATAGAAGAACCTAAGTCCACTGCCTGCTTACAGCTTCTTCACATGGATCTCTTTGGTCCTGTGAGAGTGATGAGTATGGCTAAGAAGAAATACTGTCTGGTAATTGTGGATGATTACCCAGATTGTATGGACTTTCTTCTTGCATTCAAAGGATGAGGCAGCTCAGAAGATTATCAACTTTGTGTTTATGTGAGAAGCAGTATTCCCTCTCAGTCAAGTGTATTAGAAGTGATAATGGAACAGAATTCAGAAACAATACACTGATGAGTTCTACCTCTCAAAGGGAATCAAGAGGCAGTTAGCATTCCAAGAACTCCTGAACAAAATGGAGTAGTGGAGAGAAGAACAAGACCCTTATTGAAGCTGCAAGGTCCATGTTGGCTGATTCTGGACTGCCAATGACTTTTTGGGCTGAAGCTGTCAATACAGCTTGCTATGTACAGAATAGAGTTCTAGTAAATCAGAGGTTATGAAGACTCCATATGAAGTTCTTCATCATTGGCCCCTTTAATTTCATTCTTCAGAGCTTTGGGTGTCCTTGTTTCATTCTCAACACACGGGATCAACTCCAAAAATTTGATCCTAAGGTGGATGCAGGGTACTGTGTTGGTTATTCATCAACTTGCAAAGCATACAGAGTCTTCAACTGTAGAACAAAGATGGTTGAAGAGACTCTACATGTTAAGTTTAATGAATCTCCAAAGGACAAGATTCCACAAAGCCCTGTGGAGCTATTTGATTTGGACATACTGCAATATGTTCTTATCAAACTCCTGCTGTTGCTCCTGTCAACAGTTCACCACCTGGTGGTACTACTGGTGCTGATGATGATGATGATAGCAGTACTCACCTCTTCAGGTTTAGTGACCAACTGCCTGTGTCCTCTAAACTTGATGCTCCTGTAGCTTCAGTAGCTTCATCCACAACAAGTGCTGATGAGATTTTTGCATCTTCAACTTCATTTGAGTTGCCACCATCTACATGGTTTCAAGAGTCTACATCAACATCTGTTGCTGCTGGGTTCTACAAACACTTGCACTGATCTTATTGTTACCAAGAGCTGAAGAATCACCCAATGTCTCAAATCATTGGTGATATCAATGCTGGAGTTTCAACCAGAAGTCAATTGTCCAATTTCTGCTTCTATGCTCTCTTCATCAGTCAGCTAGAGCCAAAGAATTATCATGTTGCACTTAGAGACAATGGCTGGGTTGAAGCAATGCAGCTTGAGCTTCTTCAGTTCAAAAAGCAGCAAGTGTGGGAGCTTGTTCCTCTTCCCCCAGGTAAGTGTGCAATAGGCACTAAATGGGTGTTTAGGAATAAAACAGATGAAAATGGGCTTATTGTTAAGAACAATGCCAGACTGGTTGTTCAGGGGTTTGCACAAGAAGAAGGTATTGATTATGATGAAACCTTTGCCCCTGTAGCCAGACTGGAGGCAATTAGATTGTTCTTAGCCTATGCTGCACTCCACAATCTTAAAGTTTTTCAAATGGATGTTAAAAAGCATTTTTATATGGTAAAAAAAAGAAGAAGTTTATGTGTATCAACCACCAGGTTTTGAGGATAATAAACACCCAGAATGGGTATACAAGCTTGATAAGGCTCTTTATGGGTTGAAACAAGCTCCTAGAGCCTGGTATGAGACATTATCTAACTTTCTTCTGCAAAATAATTTCACTAGAGGCTCCATAGATAAAACCTTATTATTAAGAAGGTGGATCAGCATAAGCTACTTGTTCAAATTTATGTTGATGATATTATATTTGCATCCTCTGATCCCCAGTTGTGTGATGATTTTACAAAATTAATGCAAAGGAAGTTTGAAATGAGTGCAATGGGAGAATTACAGTTCTTTCTAGGCTGCAAATCAAACAAAAAACTGATGGAATTTTCATTCATCAGTCTAAATATACAAAAGATCTTTTAAATAAGTTTGATTTACAAAACTGTAAGCCCTGTTCTACTCCCATGTGCAACACCACACAATTGGATATTGATCAGAAAGGTAAAGCTGTGATGAAATGCTTTACAGATGTATGATTGGGTCCTTGATGTTTAACAGCTTCTAGACCAGATATTATGTTTGCTACATGTGTTTGTGCTAGATTTCAGGCTGCACCTAAAGAGTCTCATCTGATTGCAGTCAAGAGGATCTTTAGATATTTGCAAGGTACACAATCTCTAGGTTTATGGTATTCCACTAGGCACTCTTGCAAATTAGTTGCTTTCTCTGATAGTGACTATGCAGGGTGTAAGTTAACCAGGAAATCAACTTTGGTGGATGTCAATTCCTAGGCAACTGTTTGATTTCTTGGCAGAGTAAGAAACAACATCTGTTGCTACATCCACTGCTGAAGCCGAGTACATTGCTGCTGCAAGTTGTACATCCCAAGTACTCTGGCTTCAGAATCAACTTTTGGATTATGGTATTACAGAGACTAAGACTCCGTTATTAATGGATAGTGCTTCAGCTCTTTGCATTGTTAAAAATCCAGTCCAGCACTCTAGGACCAAACATATAGAAATTAGACATCATTTTATAAGAGATTGTTTTGAAAAGGGTCTAATTAATCCTATGTTTGTGCCTAGTGCTGATGAGCTTGCAGACATTTTTACTAAGCCTTTGGATAGTTCAACTTTCCACAACCTGGTGTTAAGGCTTGGTATGCTGCAGCTAGAATAAGTGACAACTACTGATGACTCAGTAATAAGTACTGATGATCATTGGTAACCATGTCACATATAAGTACTGATGAGTTCTTTACCTCAGTAGTTTTATAACTACTGAAGGCTAAATGCCTCACAAGTACTGAAGTACTTTATCTGTTCTAAACTACTGATGTAGTTACAACTACTGAAATAAGTAAAAACAAGTACTGACGTCCTATGAAACACCTGAAAAGCAGATGAAAAGTCTGATGAGTAAGTGTTGAGGACAGTATGAAACAGCTGAAAAGCTAAGAATTGACGAAAACAGCTGATGAGTAATTTCTCTTCAGTTGTTTCTACACTGCTGTTTCTAAACAACTGATGGCAAAAAACCACTGTCTTCAGTAGTTTCACAACTACTGATGATAAACACCAAGTCCTCAGTTGTTTAATCATAGAAGTCAAAACCACGACCTTCAGTAGTTTCATAAATACTGATGGTTAACACCAAGACTTCAGCTGTTTCAACGTCTGATGGTCAAAACCAAGTCTTCAGTTGTTTTATAACACCTGATGACAACACCACGACTATCAGTCGTTTTAAACCTCTGAAGGTTAATACCACGTCATCAGTAGTTTCAAACAGCTGATGACCACACCAAACCTTCAGTAGTTTTCTTTCAGCCTTTTCCTATCCCAACCCTATAAATACCTGTCTTCTTCTCAAACGTTCCATTAGCCGTTCTTCTGACCTTCATACTCTCAAAAATGGCAACCATGAGTCTAAAACCCAGACATAATTGCGTCGCCTACCTCACGAAATCGGCCTTCTGACAAAGTTTGATCACGCCATAGACCTAATGGCTGATTCTAGTATAGTACTGCTCTGCTCTTAAACTCGACCATCTACCCAGAGTCACTAAGTCAGTTTTGGTCCAATGCCTACGTTCACACTGATGTGCCTTCCGGCCAAATTTCTGTTCGGTCATTGGTCAACCAAAAAAAAGTAGAGGTTACACCTGATAGCATTCGTCGAGTGCTAATTTACAAGATGCTACTGCTGTGACTGAGTACCCGAGGGCACAACTGATATGTCCTTCATCAACAATGGGTACGACGGAAATCTTCGAGCTGCTACCATACTGAAGAAGAACTTCCCTGATGCTGAAAGACTGATATTTCATATGGTGAATGTTTGCTTAGCCTCGAAGACATCCTCATGGGATCAAATGTCTTCCCGGTGGCAACAGGTATATATTCAATTCTAGAACACCAACCTATAAATTTTTCACAAATTGTGTTTCTAGAAATCAAAGATCTGGCATAGAAAACCTGGGAAACAGATGGCTATTATATCCCAGGTTTCTGATGGCCATAATTTTAAATGAATTACAAACTTATGGCCTTGTTGGCCTTGGAGTCCCTGCACCACTGTTCTAGCTGAGGTATACTCCAGGCATAACTCGACCAATCTCTCAAAGAAGCTGCCCGTTTGCTCAAACCCAAGCAAAGGGAACCCACAGCTTCAACTGCCAGATCCAAAGTCCCCACCAAGCCAAAATCCAAACCCAAACAAGCTAATCAGGGAGATGAGTCCCCTGATGATGCTCCTGTACCACCCAAACAGGATAAACCAACTGTTTAAAACCCTCCAGTAGTGTTAAAGACTCAACCAGCAACAGCGGCACAGGTATCCTCTCAAAAGGATCCCGTTGCAACCACTTCAGAGGAAACCACATTACTGAGACCTCTCTCACTTGAGGAGGTTATCATTGAAGAGCATCCCTCTCCCCGGATGCAATCAGCTTCTATCCCCTCTCCCCATGCAAATGCCCCCAAAGTCCAACCATTATAATTGCCAATGTGCTGACTCAGCTGCATGCCTCTCCTCCTCCCCTACAACCACCAACAAAGGGGAGAACAACAGCAATCAGAAGAGGATACACATGCTTCTGACAACCCCAGCACCAGGGTTTAAATGTTCTATCTCCTGGTGTGGATATGGAGATCAGAACATCTGGTGAGGCTGCCACCTCTTCTGAATCAGCATATGATCAGACTGAGGTTGGTAACATAACTAAGACCTCACCAGAGGCAACAGCTGATGAAGGACAACGTCCTGAGGCTGAAAGTCCCCAGTTCCAAGACAAAGGGGCACATGCTACTTCTGGTCTACACCCAGTGCATGTACATCCTGCTACAAGCAGGAGGTCAGGTGATTCAGCATCTGCTGATGATGACCTGGGCTTCTTTTATGATGTTCTTGCCCAGAACATAATCCTAGAGGAGGAAGTCAGTAGGCTGCAAAAACTACTTGACCAACTCTCTCAGGAAGAAAGACCATCTGCCACCATATCAACCCAACAGATGGCACCTTCCTCTGAAGGTCACTTAAACACACAGCCACTCAAAGAATCTCAGCCACTTGCCCCTGTTTCTGGCACCATTTCTCAGGACCAAAACCCCCCTGAGCAAATGGATGCTATCCCTCAAAATCCCCTATCTCTCATCACACCGCAGATAACTGAACTTGTCATTAAAACTGTTGATGAGAGACTTTCTTCTGTCTTACAACCTATGGTGGAGGATGTACTGAGCCAAAAGCTTTGTGCTGATCAAATCCTTAAAACCAATGCACCCAAAAAGGGGGAGATTCCAGCAGTGAAAGCTAAAAGAAAGAGGATGGAGAAGGAGAAGAGAAAGAGAAGGACAAAGAAGTGGAAATAGAGAAGGACTGTGTGTATGAGACCAAAAAAGAGAAGAGAATGAGAATGAGAAGGGAGCTAAAAAGGAGAAAGTACATGAAAGTCAAAAGGACTTTCATGTCACATATAAGAAAAAGAAAAGTGCTGAAAAAGAGAAAAACTTGAATGAAATGGTTAAAGAGGCTGATGCTGAACACAACAGATCAATGGACAATATCATTGATCAGCTGTTTAGGCAAGGTTTCAATACTGAAAAGCTGGACTCTGAAATAAGAATATTAGAGATCGAAGAGATTCAACAAAGATGGGCCAGCTACAGCACAATGGATAGAGAAAGACTTGAGATCATGATCAGATTTATCAGCAAATACCTTGGGAGATCATTGATCGAAATAAAATCATGGACTAGGGACAACATCTTGGCCATAACCTCCAAGATCTGTTCGTATGAGGCATATACTAAGGGATTAGTAATAGAAGCTTTGAATGAAGCAGGAGCAGGGAGCAGGACTGAGCTAGCCAAACACTCAAAAGCCACACTCACCTCCAAAATGCTAACTCAGCCTGTCAACATTCCCTCTCCAAAACAACCACAACCACAACCACAAAACCAACTCCCTACCCTCAAAACCAACAGCCGATGATGCACCTAAGCAGAAGAAGAGAAAGGTGTTGAGGCTGGAAGAAGAAGAAGATGATGATGAAGACAGGCTGCCGACTCAGCTGTTCTGCAGTTGCCTAAGGCCAAAGATCTCTCTCTTGCAATAACTCCTGAGCAACAAAGAGATGCAATCAAAGTGAAATTGGAAGAAGAAGAACAACATAGATTGCACGATGAAGAGTTACTGAGGAGAGTAGATAAAGCATATGCAGCCACTTCCTCCATCATTAATATGAAAAAACAAGCTCAGAGGATTTATACTCTTAGACATACTTTTCAGTATGTGAAAGAAAGAGTAAGAATTTGGCCTGATCCCAGGGTGGCTCATAGAATACAAAAGAAAAATATCCCTTAGAGATACAATGGGCAAATGAAAAAGATTGTAGATGAAGTGATCTCCTTAGCCCTTGTAGTCTCAACCTGGGAATCCTGGAAGATTTCAAAAAGGCCTACACCTCAAACATGCCCCCACAAAAGATGCTGGAGAACAGAATGATCAAAAAGGGGCTGGTGTATAAGAGGCTGAATGAGATCAGAAAGGATGAGTTACCACTGCTGTTAGAAGGTCATCATCCTGATGAATTGCTTACAGACAGATTACAACAGTGGTACTCAAAAATGGAAAACAGGTGAAATTCCTGTCTGAGTACTATGGGCCAGAAGGATTCTTCGATGGTGAGGCAGAGGAGCTCACCATGGAGGAACAAATTGTATTTTTGGAGGCCTACACCAGGGAATCCTACAAGCTCATAGTTGGGAAGTGAGTCTCATGGATGGGGGAACAACTCAGTGTCCAATTCCCCAATACAGAGCTCCCATCCATACATTGCCAACCAAATCATCAGAGTCTCATTCCCAGGCCAGTGCTTATATGGGTCATCTTCTCAACTGATCAAGAAGGAAAAAGACCAACCATTCTCCCAACAATAAGTGAGAAAATAAATCAATTAGAGTTTTGGCTGCATTGGTTCAGGGGGAGTTTGTGGACCAAAAGAACCAATGAGCCAAGATCAGAAAACCTCTAAGTCCCACATGATATCACAACAACTGCTGAAGGCTTCATCAGCAGTTCGACAAGTGCTGAAGACTTCAACAGCTGAAGATCAAGTACTGAAGACTTCAACAGCTGAAGACTAAAGTGCTGAAGCTCAACAGCTGGAGAACACAAGTGCTGAAGCTGAAGACTAAAGTGCTGAAGTCCAACAGCTGAAGAATACAAGTGCTGAAGCTGAAGACCAAAGTACTGAGGTTCAACAGCTGAAGAATACAAGTGCTGAAGCTGAAGACCAAAGTACTGAAGTTCAACAGCTGAAGAATACAAGTGCTGAAGCTGAAGACCAAAGTACTGAAGTTTAACAGCTGAAGAGTCCACAAGTGCTGAAGATCAACAACTGATGTACAAAGTCTGAAGACAAAGACTGAAGACATCAACTAATGACATCTACTGAAGCCATCAGCTGATGAAACATCTGAAGTTCAAGTCTGAAGACCAAGTGCTAAAGTTTCAGTAGTTTGTCACAACAGCTGAAGAGTACTTCTTCAGTAGTTGTGTTTATCAGTAGTTTTATGTTTTTACTTTCAGTAGTTTTGTAAAACGACTGAAGAGCTTGTTCTTCAGTCGTTGTAGTTTCAGTAGTTTTTTATCAGTAGTTTTGTAATAAGTAAACACTTAGCTTCTTGTAAGAAGATGTCAGCTGCTTGACATCTTCAGTAGTTTTAGTGTTTCAGTAGTTTGTTAAATAACGGTTAGATGTCACTATCAAGTGACATCAGCCTACGTCATCTTTCCTTATATAAGGAAGAATGACCTAAATTGTAATTTTGCGAAAGCCATGCCAAAGCGTGTGATTGAATGAAATATTCCTTTTGCAGAAACTTTCTCTCTCTATAACTAATTCTGTTCATTGCTATATCTTTGGTATTCTTGCTCGAATTGTGCTAGTTGGTACTCTATTTCACTACTGAAATCATTCGAATCGATCAAACTAGATGCTGAGATCCTATCACCTCATCCGCTAAACACTTCATCAGATGAGATACATGGAATGTCAGGTGAATTCCAGTTAACTCATCTGGTAATTCCAGTCTATAGGCCACCTCTCCTAGTTGAGCAATGATTCGAAAAGGCCCTATATACCTTGGGCTCAACTTGCCCCGCTTTCTGAATTGGATGATACCCTTCTAAGGTGAGAACTTCAACATAACCCTGTCACCCACCTGGAACTCAATAGGTTTACATCGTTTATTAGCATACAACTTCTGTCTATCTTTGGCTGCCTTCGTGAAGGCTTTGATATTTTCAAGCTTCTCAGTCGTAGCCTCGATTACTTCGACGCTTCCTAACTCCTTCTGACCAATATCACCCCAACAGATGGGTGTTCTACATCTCCTGCCGTATAGCATCTTATAAGGGAGCATACCAATGCTGGCATGATAACTGTTGTTATATGAGAACTCAGCTAACGGTAAGTGGTCATCCCAACTTCTTCCAAAATCGATAACACATCCAACGTCTGAGTGGTCCTTTCTGACTGACCATCTGTCTGAGGATGATAAGTCATGCTAATATACAACCTCGTCCCCATCGCGTCATGGAATTTCTTCCAAAATTTAAATGTAAATCGGGTGTCACGATTAGACACAATAGACACCGGCACACCATGACGAGTTACAATTTCCTTGATGAACATATACGCTAACCTCTCGGATGAATATGTCTCGCGGATCGGTAGAAAGTGAGCACTCTTCATCAAATGGTCAACTATCACCCATATGGCATCATACCCTTTCGGGGTACGCGCCAAGTTTGTAATGAAATCCATAGTGATGTGCTCCCACTTCCATTCTGGTATATCCAAATGTTGGATCTTCTCATATGGCTTCTGATGTTCAGCCTTCACCTATAGACAAGTAAGGCATTTATTCACATACTCCACCTCATGGCTTTTCATACCCGCCACCAATAATCTTTCTTCATGTCTTGATACATCTTTGTGGCACCGGGATGAATAGAGTATCAAGTCTTATGAGCTTCATCCAAAATCTTCACTCATAGACCCCCAAACGAGGAATCCACATCCTTCTGAATCGAGTTCTAACACCAAGCGTGTTTTCACCAAATTCTACGACCAGACCTCTCATTCTTTCAGAGTTAAGATGATCTTATTTCAATGCCTCATCTTGGGACTCCTTGACTTGCTTCATCACATCCGAGGTTATGATCAAGTGATATGTTTTCACCCGAATCGGCTTGGGCCTCTCTTTTCTGCTAAAGGCGTCCACCACCACGTTGGCTTTGCTCGGATGATAATGGATCTCGCAATCATAATCTTTTATAAGCTCCAACCATCGTCTCTGTCTCATGTTCAGGTCCTTCTGCTCAAAGAAGTACTTCAAGCTCTTGTGGTCAGTGAATATGGCGCATTTCATCCCATAAAGATAGTGCCTCCAAATCTTTAGTGCAAAGGCCACAATTGCGAGCTCCAAGTCATGAGTAGGATAATTGACCTCATGAACTTTCAACTGTCGGGATGCATAGGCTATAACCTTCCCTCTCTGCATTAACACACACCCCAAACCCAAGTAAGAAGCATCAGAATAAACCACTAGATCTTCACTTCCATCGGGTAATGACAGAACATGACTTGAGTCAATCTCGCCTTCAATTCTTCGAACGCCTTCTCTTGAGCTTGACCCCATACAAACTTCACATATTTTTGGGTCAACTTAGTTAGTGGGGAAGCAATCTTAGAAAAGTCTTGGATGAATCTTCTGTAATAGCCCGCCAAACCCAAGAAGCTACGAATCTCGGATGGCGTCTTTGGAGACTTCCATTGCATCACTGCCTCCACCTTTGTCGGATCTACCATGATCCCATCAGGATTCACCACGTGACCCAAGAATTGAACCTCACGCAACCAGAATGCGCACTTAGAGAACTTGGCGTACAACTTCTCCTTTCTCAACGTCTCCAGAATCTCCCGAATGTGACCAGCATGCTCTATCTCGCTTTTCGAATAAATTAGGATATCATCAATAAACACAATCACTGATTT
Organism: Flaveria trinervia; assembly: GCA_025506515.1. Taxonomy (NCBI): domain Eukaryota; kingdom Viridiplantae; phylum Streptophyta; class Magnoliopsida; order Asterales; family Asteraceae; genus Flaveria; species Flaveria trinervia. The sequence continues at coordinate 23,737,097 of CM046450.1, read as the reverse complement.
ATCCAACATCGGCCGACACACTCGATTCATTAGATCCATAAAAATAGCTGGCGCGTTGGTCAAACCAAATGACATGACAAGAAACTCGTAATGACCATAACGTGTACGAAAAGCCGTTTTAGGGATATCCTGCTCCTTCACTTTCAACTGATGGTAACCAGATCGAAGGTCTATCCTTGAAAATTAACTGACACCTTGAAATTGATAAAACAAGTCATCAATTCTTGGTAAGGGGTAGCGGTTCTTTATCGTCAACTTATTCAGCTCACAGTAGTCAATACACATCCTCATACTACCATCTTTCTTCTTTACGAATAAGATCAGAGCACCACAAGGAGAGATACTCAGTCTAATAAACCCCTTATCAAGTAGGTCTTGCAACTGCTCCATCAACTCTTTCATCTCAGTCGGAGCCAACCGATATGTTGGATATAGAAAGGCTGGTGCAACTAAAACCAAGTCACTTAGAAGATTTTGGTACAACAAATAAAGGACTTTCAAAGCTAAGTGTGGAACTTCCAAAGGAAAAAGGAGCTCTTCCAAAGACAAAGTGTAAAACTTACTTCCGAAGGAAAAATTCCAACTTCCGAAGACAAAGAACCTACTTCCGAAGTTCAAGACTTAGAAAGAAAGATCTGAAGTCAACCTCCGAAGTACAGAAGTCCTCAAGCCTCGGAAGTATAGAAGCCTCTTCCGAAGTATAAGTGGCTTCGGAGGAACTTGTTCTTCCGAAGCCAACTTACCTTTGGAAAACACTACTATTATCCAGTGGACATAAGTATGGTCTTCCTGACACACCACTGCAAATCTCTGAGATACTGCATGGCGTTTTCTCAAAAGCCATGCAGTTGACCATACTTTAATCCACTATTTACCTTTTTATGTTAGTATAGTTGCCATCTTTAGTTGGTGACAAAAGGTAAGTCATGGACATGTCATGAATACCATATCTTAGATAATACTTTATCTAAGATACCTTAACTTTTGCATTGTAGTATATGCTTTAGTCTTAGGTTTCCAGCTGGTATTCAAAGTATATCCGTCTGTAGGATCTAGTATATATAGTCTCTCATTGTAACTCATGTATCATGCTTGTAAGAGTCTTGTAATATCTTGAGTTGAGAAGTAATATATACAAGTGCCTTGAAAATTTATTTCTGTGTGTTCCTTTACTACTTATTATATTATTATCAACTCTTGCAAAAGACTTTACTTCATCTGAATTAAGTGTTTCTATAAGTGAGTTTGAGAGAAATCCAAGTGTTTAAGTGACAAACCCGATCCTACAATTGGTATCAGAGCTTCTTAGGCTCTTGATTGTGAGATCTTACCATCCTAATCAACCTATTTTTCACAACCTCACTCAAAATGGCCCTGAACAAATCTGAAGTATAGATGGGGATGATGACCGAAGCACCCATCATCACCCCTGAAAACTTTAGGTCCTGGAGCAGAAGAATGAAAGGCTTCATCAGGTATCAAGACAACAAAATGTGGCAATCCATTGTCAATGGCCCGTATAAGCCAAAAGTAGCTGGTGGAAATGGTGCCATGATCGAGAAAGCTATTGAAGATTATTATGATGAGGACAGGAAGAAGCTTGACATTGACAGCAACGCTATGACTGTTCTAATGACTGCAATTCCAAACTCTATCATGGTGGGGTTTGAGCATTGCAGGTCTGCCAAAGAACTGTTTGATGCGCTTGCTCAAATGTATTCAAACTCAAATGACTCCAAGAAGGACTCACTGAAGCTGCAATTCGAGAACTTCACCCATGTTGCCGGAGAGACTCTTAGCCAGCAATATTTTAGGTACATGGATCTCATTTCTTCCCTTCAATTTGTGGGAATTGCTCATGAACTCAGAGACCTTACAAGAAAGTTCATGAACATTACCCAATGAGTGGACATTCTACTGTGTCTCTATCAAGAGAATAGAAAATCTGAATACACTCACCACGACCGAACTCTATGGGATCCTTGATGGATACCGTTTGGAAATGGAAAGTAAGAGGGATCATCAGACAAGCAGACCCTTGAGTCTTCCTGCTAGCAATGCCTTAATGGTTGCTGAAGGCTCAAGAATCTCCCAGCCTTAACAATACCTGACTTACACCCAGCAACCATCTTGTTCTTCTAGGCCATACATCACATTTCCTGAGACTCCAAGGTCTCAACAAGCTCAGCAAAGCTCCTTTCAGGACAGCTATACTTTTATCTCAGGAAGTGGACACTCAAGTGATCATCAATACTGCTTTGATGATCTAGAGTGTTTCAGCTCGGATGACATGGAATACGTGGACATAGTCCAACAAATGGCTCTTCTGACCTATAGAGCAAAGAAGTTTTTTAAGAACTGGAAGGCAATTTCCCCAGAACCCAATCAACAACAATTTGGGTTTGACAAAACCAAGGCCAAATGTTACAACTGTAACAAACTTGGTCATTTTTCAAGGGAATGCAAGGCTCCCAAGTCCAACCCGGGAACCCCACAGGCCTCCACACATCCCTCTACACCAAAGCCCACCGAAAAGTCAACTGAAACAGCTGCAATGGCTCAAGAAGTTGATTGGAGCTTCATGGTACAGGATGTGACTCCTGCTCAAGCACTCATGGCCGGAATAGATGAAAATAAGGTATATGAACATCTCTGTACTCCTGCCTGTATTGCTAAGGTTAAATTGTATCAGGACTACAATATGGAGATTAAATCTGATATTGAGTCTTTAAATGTTTTGAAATCTGACTTTAAAAGGGCTGAATCTGACTACCAAAGAAAATTGAGGAGTTAGAGAAAACTGTGTCCCTATTAAAACATGAACACACAAACTATAAGACTTAGATAAATGATTTAATATCCAAATTGACTGAGGCTCAAGCCTAGCTTGTCACAGCTGAGGCTCAAGCCAGGAAGTATGCTATTTCCAAGCAAAACTTCCAAGCCATTCTTGCATCATCCTCTCACTCAAAACTTTGTTACCGAAACAAAGGAGGGTTAGGAACCAATGAAATTTCTCCACCACACTCTTACGAGACTATTAGACAACCAAGGTGTGATACTCAAGAGCAAGAGGTTCCATCTGCTGACCCACATTCTCATGAGTCAAAGAATGATGCAACTATGGAGACCATCACAGGGAAGAACCAGGTAATTATGCCCTCCCCTACCAATGATGATCAAACCCTAACCACCAAAGCAAGAAGAAGCAGAGCTAAGGCAGCCAGAAAAACTGCCAAGAAAGTGGCTGAGTCCAAGCTAAAGATAGACCCAAAGCAAAAGGGTATATTCATCTCAGCTGGATTCTAGGTGGTTGGAAACTCTGATTCAGGAAAGGGGTGTAGTACCAACACTCCTATCCTACCAAAGGATAAGAAGTTAAAAGGAAAAGTTGCTGATGAAGATAAAAAGAACAAGAAACAACAATCCTTAAATCCCCAAAGATTAACATTGCATGCATAATGTGTGGTCTGCAAAACCACATGGCCAAAGATTGTTACTACAATCATGCTAGCACACATTATGCAAATAATGTTAAAAAGGAAGGAGTCAGGGAAGGTTTCTCATTTGGACCATATCAAATGGTTCAAGTGATGAAAAAGGGAAAGCTTGTTTCCGAAGCAAGGCTGCTTTCGGAAGAAGATTCTTCTTCCGAAAGGAAAAAGGCTTTGGAAGCTAAAGCTGTCAAGACTCAGAAGAACAAAAGAGTCCCCTTGAAACCATCCCAGAAGAAGACTGCTTTGGAAGAAAAGGTGGTGAAGGCTTCTTCCGAAAAGAAAGAAGCTTCGGAAGAATGCCAAGCTACAAAAGCTTCAACAAGCTCATCCTCCATGATCAACCAAGGGATGGAATGGAAGATCAAGGAAGATGTTGTAGCCCAAACCTCGTCTTCAAAGACATCCATTGAACCCCCATGCATAAATTTTCGTTCAATTATATCATTATCTTTGGAAAAACCCAAGACCAATAAAGATTGGGTTTCCAATCAAAACTAATCATCTCACCTTATGTGCAGGGATATCCATATGACAAGAATAACAACATTTGGATTGTAGATAGCGGATGCTCCAGGCACATGACAGGGAACAGATCTCTCCTTCAATAATTTCAACATTATGATGGAGGTCCTGTCCAGTTTGGAGGTGAGGCCGGAGGATATATTTCTGCCAGAGGGACTATATCCAATGGTAAATTAAAAGTTGACAAAGTTAACTTTGTCAAACAGCTTGAACACAATCTATTAAGTGTTTCTCAATTCTATGATCAAAAGCACCAAATTCTTTTCATAGAACATGAGTGCATTATCCTCAACCAGGGATGACAATTCCTCTGGAATTGGTGCTTCTTAGATCTCCCAGGAAAGGGGATATGTACAAGCTTGATATGAACAATGCTTCCCCAATGGGTGAAGTATCATGCTTTCTTTCCAAAGCTGATAGTGATGAGTCAACACTATGGCATAAACGTATGTGTCATGTGAATTTTAAGACAATGAATAAATTGGCTAAAAATAACTTGGTACATGGTTTGCCTAAAAAGGAGTTTTTCTACAAAGACAACTGTGTTGCATGCCTGAAAGGGAAACAACACAGGACATCTCATAAATCCAAATGTGTTAACTCTATCACTACTCCATTGCACTTATTGCACATGGATCTTTTTGGTCCCATAAGTATAATGAGCATTGGAAGGAAATCATATTGCCTTATGATAGTTGATGATTTTACAAGATTCACATGAGTATCTTTTTAAAAACTAAAGATGAAACTGCTGAAACATTAAAATCTTTTATTCTTAAAATAGAAAATTAAATTGATCACAAGGTTAAAATAATTCGAAGTGATCAAGGGACTGAGTTTAAGAACTTCGTTCTTGACTCATTCTGTAACTCAAAAGGGATTGCCAGACAATATAGTGCTCCCAGAACTCCTCAACACAACGGTGTTGCTGAGAGGAGGAATAGGACACTTATTGAGGCTGCTCGAACTATGTTAGTTGATTCAAAGCTACCTCTAACATTTTGGGCAGAGGCAGTCAGCATTGCATGCTATGTGCATAACAGAGTTCTTGTAGTCAAGCCCCATAGAAAAATCCCTTATGAGCTATGGAACAAGAGGCCACCGTTCATTGGCTTTCTAAGGTCCTTTGACAGCAGGTGTACCATACTTAACACAAAGGACAATGTAGCAAAATTTGTTGAAAAGTCGGATGATGCTATCTTTGTTGGATATTTTTCTAGCTCCAAAGCTTACAGAGTATACAACATTAAGAATCAACAATTTGAGGAGTCATCCAATATAGTTGTTAATGGGCACACTCCTTGTGTTAGGGGGAATGGACCTGATCACATCTTTGATTTAGAATTGTTTCCAAACTATTCTAAACCCTCTTGTGAGAATGTTTCAGTTGGAATAGGTGCTCAAAATGATGCTGATGCTGCCGCTAATGATCAACTGTTTGAGCTTCCCAGGCCTAGACCAGCAGTGCCATCCTCAGCAACATTACCTGCCAACTGGAAAGATATAAAAAGTCAGCGTTGCTGAGTAAGTTCAAGTTTTATAATAAAACATACTTTTCTTTCGTTAAAACTGTTCATTTCTTTCATGTGATCATACATCGTACATACACATAGATAATAGTTATTATCATCTTCCTTCGTTCATTCATCTTTACATCTTTTCTTGCACATTTGATATCCTCCATACCAATACCGTGTGCTACACCCCAAACTATATGGCTACTGGGCCGAAGTCTATAAATAGACAGCTAAACGTGGTGTCGCAGTACTAGGGGTAAGCGGTAGAGGTTCTATACAAATGGTCGATCACAAAGAAAGACCCCGATGTGCATCCTCTCGGGGTAGCAAACCCACACACCGTTGAGCTAACACCTTATAATTGACGTGTCCCGATATCTGATGCTTGAAAGACTTTCATTACATTATCATTTATTGATGCATGCATTCTTACTTCATGTTCCTCTTTTCATTATCTTCCACTTTACGTTACATAATACTTTCATTTCATTCGTTAACATATCACGTAAAGCCACAGGAAAGATAAACATACATCATAATAAGGAACATAACATACACAGTCATCATCATCATACAGGGAAACATCATACATACATAACATGTATCATGCTTAAACATGCAACATCATCATCATGCACCACATAACCTCTAAGACCTCGAAAGTCACCTTATATGAACTTACGGGAACTTCCACGTTAATGCTTACATCTGCACTTTCCTCCGAAAGTCAAAAGTTAAACTACGCTTCTCCTTGGGTGCAACAGCCCTATTTAGGCGTATGAACACTCTTCAGTCGCATGACCTCCATGCGAATGAACATCATGCGAATGGACCAATGCGGATGAACACCCATGCGAATGAACACCCAATCGTGCAAATGGACCTAATGCGAATAGACCTCATGCGAATGAAACTAATGCGGATGAGCACTTATGTGAATGGGCCCTCAATCGCATGACTCCCCATGCGACTGGCCCTAAGCCGCACGAATAAATCCTCATTCGTGCGAATGAATCTCAATCGCACCCCAATCGGCCGTATGGCCTCCATTCGGTCGCCTAGCCCTAGCTGGTGCAGAATCCAGTTCATCCTAAACCTAATCTGCCATTTTTGACCTCCAAGCTCATCTAGACCCATTCTAAGCCCAAATCAACCATCCAAAACCTTAGCAATGCATACCACAACACCATTCAAGCACACACAAGCTCAAAAGCAAGACCCAAACGAATTATACACATACCCACACATACATAAATGGGTCAAACACACACACATAAAAACACGATTTTCAGATGTGTTCCAGCCCCAAATCATTCAAAAACATGTAAAAGAGGGGTCCTAGAACTCGCACAAACAACCGCAATGAGAAGAGCTTCGACTTGACCCGCTCCTCAACGATTTTGCTCACTTGAACCAACTCGAACCAACTCTTCTCCCTTTTCTCTTCTTTCTCTCTTCTCCTCTTTCTTATGGCTGAAAATGTGAGTGTGGGGAGAGGGTAATGGCTGCCCACTCCCTTCAAATTACCCAAGTTTCTCTCATTGGCGAGTTTGGTCCCTCGACTTTGGACTTTATTTCTTTTTCTTCCTTCGTGGCTTTGAAATAAATAAATAACTGGGTTTTACAAGTCCACCCCCCTTAAATAGGTTTCGTCCCTGAAACATATTATTCCTCTAACAAACGTGGGTAATGCTGTCTCATTTCTTCCTCAGTCTGCCACATCAACTCGGATCCCTTCCTGTGCTTCCACTGTGCACGCATAAGTGGAACCACTTTATTTCTCATCCTTTTCTCTTTTCGATTGATAATTGCCACTGGTTGCTCCACATAATTGAGTCGTTCGTCTACTTCGATATCCTCTAGTGGAACAATCATGTCTTCATCTGCCAAGCACTTTCTCAGATGAGATATATGGAATGTCGGGTGAATTCCACTTAACTCATCTGATAACTCCAGTCTATAGGCCACCTCTCCTACTCGAGCGATGATTCGGAAAGGGCCTATATACCTCGGGCTCAACTTGCCCCGCCTTCGGAAACGAATTATACCTTCCAAGGTGAGACCTTCAACATAATCCTGTCACACACCTGGAACACAATCGGTCTACGTCGTTTATCTACATACGACTTCTGTCTTTCTTTGGCTGCCTTCATGAAGGCCTTGATCTTTTCAAGCTTCTCAGTTATAGCCTTGATCACCTCGATGCTCCTAGTTCTTTCTGACCAATATCACCCCAACAAATGGGTGTTCTGCATCTCCTACCGTATAGCATCTCATAAGGTGGCATACCGATACTGGCATGATAAATGTAGTTGTATGAGAATTCAGCTAACGATAGGTGGTCATCCCAACTTCCCCCAAAGTCAATCACACACGCCCGAAGCATGTCCTCCAATGTCTGAATGGTCCTTTCGGACTGACCATCAGTCTGGGGATGATAAGTCGTGCTGATGTGTAACCTCGTCCCCATAGCATCATGGAATTTCTTCCAAAATTTTGATGTAAACCGGGTGTTGCGATTAGACACAATAGACACTAGGACACCATGACGAGTTACAATTTCCTTGATAAACAGATCCGTCAATCTCTTAGATGAATATGTCTCGCAGATTGGTAGGAAGTGAGCACTCTTCGTCAAGCTGTCAACAATCACCCATATAGCATCGTACCCTTTCGGGGTACGCGGCAACTTCGTAATAAAATCCATGGTGATGTGCTCCCACTTCCATTCCGGTATATCTAAAGGTTGGATCTTTCCATACGACTTCTGATGCTTGGCCTTCACCTGTAGACAAGTAAGGCATTTACTCACATACTCCACTACGTCACATTTCATACCCGGCCACCAATAATCATTCTTCATGTCTTGGTACATCTTCGTAGCCCCTGGATGAATGGAGTATCGAGTCTTGTGAGCTTCATCCAAAATCTTCACCCATAGATCCCCAAAGCGAGGAATCCACACCCGTCCAAATCAGGTTTTAACACCAAATGTGTTTTCACCCAATTTCGTGACCAGACCTCTCATTCTTTCAGAGTTAAGTTGATCTTCTTTTAATGCCTCATCTTGAAACTCCTTGACTTGCTTCATCGCATCTGAGGTCATGATCAACTGATAGGCCTTCACCCGAATCGGCTCGGGCCTCTCTTTTTGGCTAAGGGCATCAACCACCACGTTGGCTTTGCCTGGATGGTAATGGATCTCGCAATCATAGTCCTTTATAAGCTCCAACCATCGTCTCTGCCTCATGTTCAGATCTTTCTGCTCAAAGAAGTACTTTAAGCTCTTGTGGTCAGTGAAAATAGTGCACTTCGTCCCGTAAAGATAGTGCCTCCAAATCTTTAGCGCAAATACCACGATTGCTAGCTCCAAGTCATGAGTAGGATAATTGACCTCATGAACCTTCAACTATCGAGATGCAAAAGTTATAACTTTTCCTCTCTACATTAACACACACCCCAACCCCGAATAGGAAGCATCAGAATAAACCACAAGATCTTCACTTCCATTGGGTAATGACAGGACAAGAGCTTGATTCAACCTCGCCTTCAATTCCTCGAACGCCTTCTCTTGAGCTTGACCCCATACAAACTTCACATCCTTCCGGGTTAGCTTAGTTAGTAGAGAAGCAATCTTGGAGACATCTTGAATGAATCTTCTGTAGTAGCCCGCCAAACCCAAGAAACTACGAATCTCGGATGGCGTCTTTGGAGACTTCCATTGCATCACCACCTCCACCTTTGTCTGGTCCACCATAATCCCGTCAGGATTTACCACATGACCCAAGAACTGAACTTCGCGCAACCAAAATGCACACTTGGAGAACTTGGCATACAACTTCTCCTTTCTCAACGTCTCCAGAACCTCCCGAATGTGATCAGCGTGCTCAATCTCGCTCTTCGAATAAATCAGGATATCATCAATAAATACAATCACTGATCTATCCAACATCGGCCGACACACCTGATTCATCATATCCATAAAAGCAGCTGGCGTATTAGTCAAACCGAAAGACATGACAAGAAACTCATAGTGACCATAATGTGTGCAAAAAGCTGTTTTAGGAACATCCTTCTCTTTCACCTTCAGCTAATGATAGCCATATCGAAGGTCTATCCTTAAAAACCAACTGGCACCTTGAAGCTGATCGAACAAATCATCTATTCTCTGTAAGGGGTATCGGTTCTTTACTATCAACTTGTTTAGCTCATGGTAGTCGATGCACATCCTCATACTATCATCTTTCTTCTTCACAAACAGGACCGGAGCACCCCAAGGAGAGATACTCGGTCTAATAAACCCCTTATCAAGTGGCTCTTGCAAATGCTCCATCAATTCTCTCATCTCCGTCGGAGCCAACCGATACGGTGCCTTGGTAATAGGTTGGGCACCCAGTATCAGATCAATCTGAAAACTCAATCTCTTTGTCAGGTGGCACTCTTGGTAGGTCTTCTGGGAACACGTCTGGAAAGTCACACACAACCGGTACATCAGATAGTTGTGGTGTTGGTGTATCCACATCCTTTACATAAGCCAAGTAGGCGCTACATCCACGCCTCATACACTTTCCCGCCACCGCCATTGAGATTACTTTTGGGATCGTCGTGATCCGATCCCCATAAACAATTACCGAACTCCCGTTAGGCGCTGCGAAATGAATCATCTTCTTGCGACACACAATGTTTGCCTTGAAGTCCGCCAACCAATCCATCCCAAGAACCAAATCGAAACCATCTAAGATCATCACGAACGGTCTAACAGGAAACTTATGACATTCTAGCTCCACATCACAGTTCTCTATCATCTCAGAAATTCTTGTAGACTTACCTATGGCAGTTTCTACATCAAAGGGCGCATCAACACGTTTACTACTAACAGGCAGCTTAGCACAGAAAGCGGCAGAAATAAAACTTTTATTAGCACCCGAATCAAATAACACAGAAGCTAAAGTTTGATTCACCAGAAACGTACCTGACATGAAATCAGGGTCCGTCCTAGCTTCCTCCTGTGTCATAGTAAATGCCCTGGTGCTTGCCCTCGGTCCTTCACTTCCCGTCTTCTTTACCCCGGAACCCTCAGCCCTTGGCTTCTTACAGTCTTTACTCATATGACCACTTTCCCCACAGTTAAAACATTTGCCCGCATGGCAATCCTTTACGATGTGTCAAGTCTTCCCACAATTGAAGCACACGTTCAATCCCATCCTACATTCCCCCGCATACTCCCTTCCACACTTGCCACATTTCCTTGACCCCGCACTCGATGTGGCCCCACGGCGGTTATCCACCCATGCCTTTTTGTTACCCGTCGAGGCATCACCCCGACCAAACCTTTTCCCGTTCCAGTTCCGATCGCCACCACCCTTCTTTCTCACCTCAGTCACCACCACCTCCCGTCCATCATATAATCTCCCCGCCAAATCGACCGCCGACCTAAATGTGCTTAGTCGGACGGCGATCATATGCCTGTGAATATCCACCGAGAAACCTGAATGTACCTCTTGATCTTTCGAGATAGAGGCGTCACTTGATCCGGCACTAGCCGTGCCATTTCATTGAATTTGGTGGTGTACTGCTGGTGTTTCATGGTTCCCGCCTCCAGCTGCATGAACTCTCTCTATCTTATCCATCTCCCTATGAGGGCAGAACTCCTCAATCACCATCTTCTTCAACTCCTCCCACCTCATCCTTCTTATCGCGCGGCTACACTTGACTTGGACAATATTGTCCCACTAACACAGAGCCGAGTCTACAAACGAGTGGGTAGCAAACTTCACCTTTTGGTCCTCCCGACACTCGTTGATATCAAGAACAACCTCCATTTCCCTCACCCACCGGTGAGCAGCAGCAGCAGTGTCATTACCATAAAAAGCAGGGGGCCTGCATCTCATAAATGCCGCATAGTTACAGTCTCGTGCCGCCTCCGGCGTAGGCTCTTCTTCCTCCCCTTCTTCTTCGTCTTCAGACAAAACCGTCTTAGTCTTGGACTGTCTTCTTTCGCCCGTAGGTCTACTTCTTTCTTTCCTCTCCCCTTCCCGTACCGCCTTGATAACTTCGGTCACTACAGACGGTAAGATTTTCTGCATGTCCTGATGGACTTCTTCTACAATAGCCTCCTTTACTTAGGCTCTCAAATTGGCTCTCTCGTCGCCACCCTCCGGATGCGGGGTATTGGGTTCTTCAGGAACCACCTTTTTAACTCTGGGTCTCCCTCTCTTGGGTCGCGGTTCAGCATCGTGACCCCAACCACGTGAAGCTTTCGAAGATCTACCACCATCCATTCACATGCACACTGAAAGATTCAAACACCAACACCGTCATTCAAGAGAACAACTCAGTTTATGTCAAGTATAGTAAGTCCCTAATTACAGTGGCCAGTTGTGATTAACCACTTACTTTACTCTTCACACCCCGAGCATTACCTATCCTGACTACATCAGTATTTAAATCTACAAACAACACATAACACATAACATGCGCACATAATACTGGTTAACTTTATGAAAATACCTGATGGCACGCAACTACTCAGATTAGCATCCCTTCCCTTTCCGTCCCATTCTCAGTTTAAGTTAAGGTTTATTTTGAAAATTTACCCATTTCATTTAAACTTTGGCTCTAATACCAACTTGTAAGGCCCCGTTCCTGGGACGCTTACAGCTGGTAAATCATCAAACATAAAACATATAATTACATTTGTATTTCATAAAGCATTGCAGAGAAACCGTTAAAAATGATATCTCATTTCAGCATAGAAACTTTTGCAAAATAATACATCGTTAATCAGTTACAAAATACATTATTGCATTACATCACAAAATCCCTATATAAATGGATGCCATCCAAAAGAGCTAAGTAGCGTCGCAATGCCATCCTCAGCAACATTACCTGCCAACTGGAAACACATAAAAAGTCAGCGTTGCTGAGTGAGTTCTAGCTTTATAATGAAACATACTTTTCTTTCGTTAAAACCATTCATTTCTTTTATACGATCATACATCATACGTACACATAGATAATAGTTATTAACTTCTTCATTCGTTCATTCATCTTTACATCTTTTCTGGCACATTTGATATCCTCCATACCAATATCGTGTGCTACACCCTAAACTATATGGCTACTGGGCCGAAGTTTATAAATAGACAGCTAAATGTGGTGCCGCAGTACCAGGGGTAAGCAGTAGAGGTTCTATACAAATGGTCGATCACAAAGACAGACCCCGATGTGCATCCTCCGGGGGTAGCGAACCCATACACCATTGGGCTAACACCTCATAATTGGCATGTCCCGATATCTAATACTTGCAAGATTTTCATTTCGTTATCATTCATAGATGCATGCATTCTTACTTCATGTTCCTCTTTTCATTATCTTCCACTTTACGTTACATAATACTTTCATTTCATTCGTTAACATATCATGTAAAGCCACAGAAAAGATAAACATACATCATAATAAGGAACATAACATACATAGTCATCAGCATCATACATGGCAACATCATACATACATAACATGCATCATGCTTAAACATGCAATATCATCATCATGCACCACATAACCTCTAAGACCTCGAAAGTCACCTTATATGAACTTACGGGAACTTCCACATTAATGCTTACATCTTCATTTTCCCCCGAAAGTCAGAAGTTAAACTACGCTTCTCCTTAGGTGCAACAACCATATTTGGGCGTATGGACACTTTTCAGTCGCATGACCTCCATGCGACTGAACATCATGCGAATGGACCAATGCGGATGAACACCCATGCGAATGAACACCCAATCGTGCGAATGGACGTAATGCGAATAGACCTCATGCGAATGAAACTAGTGTGGATGAGAACTTATGCGAATGGGCCCTTAGTCGCATGACTCCCCATGCGACTGGCCCTCAGTCACACGAATAAATCCTCATTCGTGCGAATGAATCTCAATCGCACCCCAATCGGCCGTATGGCCTCCATTCGGTCTCCTAGCCCTAGCTGGTGCAGAATGCCGCTCATCCCGAACCTAATCTTCCATTTTCAACCTCCAAGCTCATCTAAACCCATTCTAAGCCCAAATCAACCATCCAAACTTTAGGAATGCATACCACAACACCATTCAAGCACATACAAGCTCAAAAGCAAGACCCAAACAAATCATACACATACCCACACATACATAAATGGGTCAAACACACACACACACACACACACTCAAAAACCCGATTTTCAAACGTGTTACAGCCCCAAATCATTCAAAAATGTGTAAAAGAGGGGTCTTAGAACTCACACAAACGACCACAATGAGAAGAGCTTCGATTTGACCTGCTTGTCAACGATTTTGCTCACTTGAACCAACTTTTCTCCCTTTTCTCTTCTTTCTCTCTTCTCCTCTTTCTTTTGGCTGAAAATGTGAGTGTGGGGAAAGGGTAATGGCTATCCTCTCCCTTCAAATATCACGACATACCCAACTTTCTCTCGTTGGCGAGTTTGGTCACTCGACTTTGGACTTTATTTCTTTTTCTTCCTTCGTCGGCTTCGAAATAAATAAATAACTGGGTGTTACACGAGATATGGACCTGTCCATTTGTTTTTGAGTTTCCCCGGAAAGACCTTTAACTGTGAATTATGTAACCACATTTTTTTGCCCTTCCTCGAAGGTCTTTTTTCTTAACTTAGCATCATGAAATGCTTTTGTTTTTTCCTTGTAGGCATAAGCACACTCACGAGCTTCTTCCCGCAGTTCTTCCAACTTGCAAATGTTAAGCTTCCTTGTTACATCATAAGCTCTATGAGCTAATTTTTCATCGGTAAATGACATCCTTTACCATAGACCAAACGATAAGGTGTAGTGCCAAGCGGGGATTTATAGGCCGTGCGATATGCCCATAAGGCATCATCTAACTTAGTAGACCGTCCTTATGGTCCTCTCATATGGTTTTCTATAAAATATCCTTAATTTTCCTATTAGACACCTTTACTTGGCCACTTGTTTGAGGGTGATATGGTGTGGCTACCCGATGATCAACTCCATATTGTTTAAGCAATTTGCCGAATTTAAAGTTTTTGAAATGAGGTCCCCTATCACTGATGATCACATGAGGGATTCCAAACATGATAATATATTTGCTTGAACAAATTTGCAAACAACAGTGTGATCATTGGTTTTGGTGGTGATGGTCTCGACCCATTTGGACACATAGTCCACTGCCACCAAAATATACAAATTACCATATGAATTAGGGAAAGGTCCCATGAAATCGATTCCCCAAACATCAAAAATATCGACTACAAGGATCGGTTGCATGGGCATGCATTCAGTTTTGAGACACTACCCAGTTTTTGACAATTCAAACATTGTTTCGTGAATTTAAATGAGTCTTCAAAGATGGGGGCTAATGAAGCCCACGTGATAATATTTTATGCCTTATTTTTTGGCCACTGAAGTGACCACATGCAGATGCATGCAAATGTTCTAAAACTGATTGTATCTCATCATCGGGTATGTATCTTCTGATAACTGATCTGCCCCCACTTTAAACAAGTCTGGTTCATCCCATATGTAATGCTTTGCTTGGGTTAAGAATTGTTGCTTCTTCTTTTTCGTCTAATGGTCTGGAAGTGTACCTGTAGCCAAATAGTTAGCAAAGTTAGCATACCATGTAGTGGTGGAAACAGAAAATAATTGTTCATCTGGAAACGTTTCTTTAATTGAATTATTTTGAAAATTGGTTTGGTGTATAACGCGTGACAAATGATCAGCTACTACATTGTCATTTCTTTTCTTCTCATGAATCTCTAAATTAAAATCCTGTAACAACAAAATCCACCCAATTAACCATGGTTTAGCATCTTTCTTTTCTATCAAGTAGTGTACCACACTATCATTAGAATAGATAATGACTTTACTTCCTAAATATATGATCTAAATTTGTCTAACGCATATACTACCGCAAGTAATTCTTTTTCTGTAGTTGTATAGCTTAACTGTGCACCAGAAAGAGCTTTACTTGCGTAATATATAGCCAGGGTTTCTTATCTACCCATTGTCCCGAGACTGCTCCTACCACATAATCACTTGCATCACACATAATTTTAAAAGGTAATGCCCAATTTGGTGATTGCAAGACTGGGCCCCAATTAATTTTTGTTTTAAGACGTTGAAAGCTTGAACACACTCATCATCAAATACAAAAGGAACATCTTTTAAAAGTAGATTCCACAAAGGTTTTGTAATAACACTAAAGTTCTTTATAAACCTTCGATAAAACCTTGTATGCCCTAAAAACGAACGCATACCTTTTACGCTATTAGGGGGTGGTAGGGTCGAAGTTACTTGAATTTTGGCATGATCGACCTCAATTTCCCTACTTGAGATCACGTGACCTAAAACAATGCCTTCTTGAACCATAAAATGACTTTTTTTCCCAACTTAAAACCAAATTTGTTTCAACACACCTTTTTAAGACTTTTGTTAATTGAGTTAAACATGAATCAAAAGACGTTCCAAAAATAGAAAAGCCATCCATGAATATTTCCAAAGAGTCCCCAACCATATTTGAAAAGATACTCATCATGCACCTTTGAAAGATGGTTGGGGTGTTACATTAGCCAAATGACATTCGCCTAAATGCGAAGGTTCTATATGGGCATGTAAACGCATTCTTTTGTTGATCATCAGGATGAATAGAAATTTGGTTATAACCAGATTATCTATCTAGAAAACAGTAAAATTTCTGACCTGTGAGCTTTTCTATTATCTTATTGATAAATGGTAACAAGAAATGATCCTTAGAAGTTACTGCATTTAGTTTCCTATAACCAATGCAAATACACCACCCTGTTACCGGCCGAGTGGCTACTTTATTACATTTATCATCCTTCACAACCTGAATACCCGCCTTCTTTGGCACTATTTGTGTCGGACTTAGTCATGTGCTATTCGAGATTGGGTAGATAATTCCTGCATTGATCCACTTTAGAACTTCTCTCTTAACAATTTCTCTCATATTAGGGTTCAATCTTCATTGTGTATCACGTGATGGTTTGGCTTTTTCTTCTATGATGATTTTGTGCATCATAATTGATGGGCTTATTCCCTTCAAACTACAATGGTCCACCCAATGGCTGCTTTATAAGTAGTTAGGTCCTCCATTAAGCCTTCTCTTGATCATTCATTAGGTTGGATGCAATGATTACCGGTAGAGTCTTGTTATCACCGACATATGCATACTTTAGATGTTTAGGCAATTCTTTTAGTTCCACTTGTGGTAGTGAGATTAAAGAAGGTTTTAAATGAGTATCGATATGTTCTGGTAGGCTCTTAAATTGGTGTATCCAAGTTGGTTCCCTTCTTGTCTTGCCTTCAATTCCCATTCTTGTTCTTGTACTTCCAATTCACTCACTAATTGTCCCTCTTCCCTGTCACATAAAACACACAATTCTATGGTGTCGTCCTTATTTTCATGAGTATGGCACTCGTCAATTATGTCTATCACGAAACATTCATCATTAAATATAGGTTGTGGAACAGTGGAAAATACATTTAACCTCAACCTTCGATTGCCAAATGCCATGTCGACTATGCTAGTCATACAATTGATCAAGCATTAAGCTGTTTTGAGGAATGGTCTCCCCAAAATAACGTTAGGTTGCTTATCATTTGTAGGGCTCGTATATTCTAACACAAGAAAATCCACAGGATAATAGAAATATTCCACTTTTACTATCACTTCAGTTACTATTCCTAGCAGAAGTTTAAGTGATAAATTAGCCAACACCATGATCCTGTTGGCTTTTTGCAATGGTCCAAACTCATACTGATCATACAAACTTCCAGGTAATATACTAACACTTTCCCCAAGATCAAGGAGTGCTTTGTTAATCTTAAAATCACCCACTTGAATAGAAATTAAAGGTGCTCCTTGATCTTGAAGTTTAGGTGGAAGTACACACGATAACACATAATTAACATTATCAGTAAAATGAAGTTGTTTTGGTAATTTTTGTTGTCTTTTTTGTGTACATAAATCCTTTAAATGTTTGGCATAAGCCGGGACTTGCTTAATTGCATCCAATAGTGGAAGATTGATTTTAACTTGTTTAAAAATTTCCCAAATCTCATCTTGTTGAGGCCCTTGTTTTTTAGGAATTGGTTTGGTAGGTTCTTTTGAAGTAGTAGGGAATGGAATGGACTTGTTCTCCATCCTCATCCCTTGTGATACATTTGTGTCTGATTTTACGTTTTTCTTATTTGATTCTTGAAAAGTTACCTTTTTGGTTATTTTTGGTGTTTCAGGTTTCCTATCACTATCACAATCACAATCCCTATTTTCTCCAAGGTTGACCACCACTCCCTCTTTAAATGATGGTGGCGGTACAACTTTGTTGTCATAAGCCTTACCGCTTCTCAAGATACTTACCTGGCTAACGTGAGAACTTTTTGAACTAGAAGCATGATATTAAGGATTCTTTGTTGTGTCCTTGGAAGCTTCCCCATTTCTCGTCCATACAATTGTTCCACTACTTGTCCTAATTGCTTAGCAATAGCTTCATTAGTCTTCTCTTGTACTTCTTTAAATTGCTTGAACTCTTTCATGTCTTTTGCTAAATCTTGAATCGCTGATAATTGTATTATCATTACCGTTCTCAGTTGAAGATCCTTCTTGATTCCTTTGTTGATAAGAACATCCTTGTTGGTAATCCCTTGATTGTAGTTATTCCTTTGATAGCCGCCATGATTGTACTTTTGTTGTTGGCTTTGGTTCTGATTATTTCCTTGAGTTTGTACTTGAAAAGGAGGATTCAATTGATTATTAGAATTACCATATCTAAGATTAGGATGATTTCTTAGGCCAGGGTGATATGTGTTAGAATTCATTTCATATGTTTTCCTTTCTCCTTGGCCTTGAACTTGATGTACTTCTTCACTTTTCCCTACATTCAAATAACATGTCATCGATGTGTGACCAATATCATTACACATCTCGCAAACATCATACTCATTAGATATATGTGCCATACTACTCTTCCTGCCCTTGTGTAACGCCCTGAATAAAGTCTTAGCGAGCCAAATAATAATAATGAGCTTAGACGAGATTATTTAATATAAATAAAATGGATTTGGTTATAGACCGAGTTAACTTTTCGGGTTATGTGTCCGGCGAGTTAAAGGTCCCGAGAACGCCCGGTATATATAAACGGATCAGCTTGAGCAACTCTCATTTGCAACTCAACACCTAATTCTAGAGAGAGTGTGTAGAGAGAGAAAGTGGAGAGAATTGAAGATTCAAGACTCGGTTGATCACGGGATTGAAGATCGGTGTTCGTGGGCATCCAAACAACAAGAAAACACTAAGAATCCAGGTAAGAAACATCATTTAATCTTTCATTTTAAATTAAACCCGGATTTTAGGGCTTGAGTGTTTAAAAGTGACAAAGATTCGCCCAAAACTCACGTTTTTGTGTAAGAAAACATGTAAGAAGCTTAGATATAGCTTATTGGGTGATAAACCAAGGTTTTGGATGTAAAGGATTGAAGTTTTGGGTTAAAAATGGGTTGGTTCGTATTTTTCAGCCCATTTTACGAAACTACAGGTTCATCCAGCGAAATTACGTAGTCATCCAGCGAAACTATGAAAACATCCTGCGAAACTATAGTTTTGTAGGTAGTTTCGCAGACATGGTTTTCCAATGAAAGTTGGCTGAAACTCATAGCGAAACTAGTAGCGAAGATGCTAGTGAAACTGCCAACGAAGATGCTAGTGAAACTGCTGGCAAAACTAGCAGCAAAATTGTTGATCTGGCAGCGAAATTAGGCAGAAATTAACTCCTTTGAGTGTTAACTTATCTGCAGGTTGTGTAGTGCAACCCTTGCTTTGAAAGCTTGATTGAGAAGCTACTCATCGAGTCCAGATGAGTTCTAGATCCCCTATTTAAAGGTTTTGAACTAGTTTGGGGCTGAAAATGCATACTAAATATACATTTAAATGACCAAGATTTTAAGAGGTTTTTAATGGGAAGATTGATGTTTCTATAGGAAATGTGCTATATAAAAGTGTTAAAATAAAAATTTTTCACACTGACCTAGCAGCGCGATCCCAGCCAGGGGCATTGCCCCTTGGACCCCACTAGGAGCTGCTGCCCCTAGGACCCCGCTGTCAGGGGCTGCCGCCCCCGAATCCGCACTGTCCTACGGAGGATCAGTTTTGTTTTATGATGACTTATGCTTGTGGTGCATATGTATATGTATGTGAATGTATGATGCATGATTTTTATGATGATGTGTGATGGTATATGTTATGTATGATGTATGCTTATGTATGATATGTTTCCTTATATTCCTTACTACGTATTATGATGTGACTTTACGTGGTGTGATTATGATAATGAACATAATGTATTATATTAATGAAGTGAAAGATTTAAGATAATGGAAGTGGAACATAATGAATGAAAAGTCTTGTAAGCAAAAGAAAGGAGGTTCACAACTCAATGAGAGTTGTTAGCTCAACTGTGTGTTTACAGTGTGCGATCTTGTCTAACCCTTAAGGGTTCACACACAAGGGGAGTTAGTCTGTGTGACTACTCCATACGTGTGATATGTGTGATATGGGGTCCTCGTCGCTTAACCCTAGATGATATAGCTTTGTGCTCAAGAGGGGGGTCAAGCATATGACAGGACCAAGATAGAAGTGAAAGAAAATAAATGTACGAAATGTGTGATAAGTACGAAATGTGCGAATCGTACGAAACGTGCGAAATGTACGAAACGTGCGAATGTACGAAACGAACGATGATGAAGATAATAAATATTACCTTGATGTACGTACGATGTGTGATCATGTGCGATAGTAGAGAAAATGTTTTAACAAACGAAAGGTAATATTATGTTTTTGTAAAACTAGAACTCACTCAGCAACGTTGACTTTTATGTGTTTCCAGTTGGCAGGTAAATGTTGTTGAGGATGGCATGGGATGGCTACTTGGCTCTTACTGGATGTCATTCTTTTGTATAACGTTTTTGCATTGTGATACGAACGAACAATATTTTGTAATGAATGATGTATTATTTTGCAAAAGTGTTTATTTAAAGGAAATGAAATGTTTGTTTAAAGTGTTTCCGCTGCATGATTTTAGTAAAGTTAATGAAATTATATGTTTTGTGTGTGATGATTGACTAGCTGTGAGAATCCCGGGAATAGGCCTTACACCTTGAGGCTTGCAATTTCTCATTCTAGAATTGCAATACTATCCATAACAGCTTGATTATTCACCATCTTCATATTTGCTCCTCTTGACCTTCTACTTGTTTGTGCATGCTTCTTGGATACAACACTTATTCTTTCTAGAATATCCTAATTCTCATCTTCATGGTTCAATGCATATGTACCTGCACTTGTAGAGTTGACATCTCTTGCATCTTCCGGGGAGAGTCCATCATAGAGTGCTGATATTAATTCCCACTTAGCTATTCCATGATGTGGACAAGTTCTTAACATTTCTTTGAATCGATGAAAAGCTTGATGAGATTGTTCCCCTAATTGTTGGGTAAAATCTCTAATTGCTCGCCTTGCATCACTTGTTCTTTGAGATGTGTAATGCTCATCCCAAAATATCTGCTGCATTTGAACCCAAGTATAAGTACTTGTAGAAGGCAAAGATAAGAACCATTGTTTGGCTTTATCCTTAAGTGTAAACTGAAATAGTACCAACTTACCTTCTTCCGGTGAAAAACCTTGACCACCAATTGTGCTACAAGATGCTTCAAACTCAGATATGTGCAAATATGGTTCTTCCGTTGCGATTCCATGAAAGTGAGGAAGAATGCCTAAGCATTGAGGTCTGACCTCAAAAGCTCTCCCTCGTTGTGTTGGTGGAATAATAGAAGTTGAATTAATAGTAATAGCGGGACGGAAGTGACTATCCACACCATGTGCTGGTGCAAGATGTTGTGCTCCTAGATTGGCAGACATTCGGTTAAATGGTTGACCGCCAATGTTGTTGCGAATAGGTTATTAAGCATAGCCACCTTGATAATGATGTTGATATGCTGGTTGGTTTCCATAATCCTCAAGGTCATGTTGGTTTGGTCCATCCATATTAACTTGATCTTCAATTCAATCGTGTACATGATTAGTATGGTGACTACCTTCGACTGAAAATTGGTCCTCGTTACTATGATTAGTCCCCACCTCTTCATGCTGGAGACCTGGATAATGGATCCAAACATTGGGTACTAGTTATAAGTTTATGAGATGGGGTTGGTGTTGCACCCTTTGATTCATATGGACCCGACCTTGAGGCCGAGGTTGCACAGGTTATGGTTGAGGTTGAGGATCATCTGGTGAAGGAAATACAGGAAAGGGAATATCCCCCAAGGGTTGGTTGGGTTGTGGCTCTCCTTGGTTTCCTGGATTATTCATTCTTCTTGCTTGATTACTTTATGGTGTTCTAGAGAGTCGGCCTAAAATCCTATGAGATGTGGCTGATGATGTACCCTCTTCTGATCTTGTTTGACCTCGAATGTGAGAAATCCTTAAAGTTGATGATTTGTGAAACACAAGATTCTCTCTTGCGGTTTTCTCGATTTCTGGATCAAAGTGCAATGGCGAAGTCCTTCCTGCAAATCTTGTATGTATTAACGTAATAGGTAGTACCTGCAAACAATAAAATACAAAACTACCTCGTGTAATACTGAACTAGAAAACAAACTAAAACGAAAAATAGAAAAATAAAATCATTTTGGTTTTTTTTTAAATATACATTTTTTAAGAAAAACAATTAAAACGATTAGACACTAAGCACACTAATTCCACAGCAACGGCGCCATGTTGATCTAGTTGTCGAGACTCGATCAAAACAAGTTATATAACCGGTCTTAGGTACCTTTATTGCGTAAGGGTAAGTAAGGTCGTCTCCTCAGGAAATCTGTGGAAAGCGCTTAATGAATGCAACTTGACGAACTAAAGGATTAAAACTTGTAATTAAAACTTAAAACGTTGAAAGAAGTAATGAGAACACTTGCATAAAGCTACAATCTTTGTAATGGAATTGATTGAATATTAAGAAACAATTACTTCCGGGCTTCAAGTTCTACAACTTCAATGGTTTGTTAGATATTGTATAGAATATATATAAGGCTGATGCAACTCAAATACTTAAAGTTTCCTGCATGCATGCACAAGTGCATTGAAGAAGAATGCTTCGGAAGTTCACACAAGCAACAAAAATATTCTTAGTTGAAATCTTCCGAAGCCAAGACCAATATCTTCCGAAACCAAAGATGAAATCTTCCAAAGCTTCAGAGACAAAGTCTTCCGAAGCCAACACTTGAAAGCAAATTTCTTCCAAAGACTTTTAATATACATGCTTTATCTTATGTATTGTACATAAAGTTGGGCCCCTTTCCACTACAACTTTGTAAAGTCACCAACTTGCATGAGTTGGTAAAAAGGTCCATGCTTTTAGTAACTGTACATTGAGGTCTTGAGCCTGTAACTTTCTACTTCATGTACTTTATCTTTTTTGTAATACATTAGGATGTGATGACATGTCATAGTCACAAGTCAAAGGCAATTTGCCTTTTGACTCTACAATTGATTTTGTTTGTGTCTAGTCAATTGTATCCAGCTGGCCTTCTAAGTACTTGTAACTTTCCTTTATGCTTTGTAACACTTGTAATAGAACTTGAGAAGGCAATATATTGTAATCTTGAAAACCATCTCCTTGTGTATTTTGCTATCTTGTTCGGTCTCTTATTCACTTGTATTCTTAGCATCATCTTTTGTGGTTAATCCAGTTTCACTGTTTGATTAAGTCAAGTTAATATCCTCTTTATGTTATTGTGTTGTAAGTGACCACCCTTCACCGGTTCTGCATATATATTCTAGGGTGTCATAACACAATTCAAGATATTGGCTTTTGATTGAAGCGATGACCAAGTAACAATCTTTTAAGACTCATTGATTCACAAAGTCATCAATTTATCTCTATCACGTTATCTACTTTTCTCAATGAGTACACGATGCAAGAAAACCAAAAACTGATGATAAAACAACTAACTTTCCTTATAAACAAATTGTTTAACTCAACCAAAACCTCAAATACTGTAACATCCGCCATTTTTCCAAGTCAAAACCCAAATTCATTTTGAATTTTCTTATGATATCTTTATTAAACTTATTTATTCTAATGAATCATATGATTATAAATGTAACCAACATAAAATAGTTATTACTATTATTATTATTATTATTGTTAGGATCTGGTATTTGAACAAAACACCAACTGATTAACGTGTTAAACCAAACCAAATAGTGCGGAATCCTATTTGATTGGCGATCCAATCAGTGAGAACGCACGTAGACACAATAGTGTATTGAATCTAACGTCTAGAATCGATTAGGAATCGATCTACAGCGTTCTATGAACTTGGAGTCAAACTTAGAGGCTTCTGGACGGCTAGGGTACGTCTGGAGTTGAAGTGGATTCAATGCTTACGTTTTTCCAAGAATTAAGTGGTATTTATAGGTTAGGGTTGCTCATTCGGGTGACTGAACCATTAGTATGGTTCACTCGTGCGATTGAGCCATGCGGTTGATCCATTCGCACGATTGAGTGTTCAGGCGTGCGACTAAGTCAGTCGCATGAAGTTGTTCAGGCGCATGGACTATTTAGGCGCATGGACACTCAGTCGCATGGCCATTCGGACGCATGACCACTGTTTGGGCGCATGGTCCAGTCGGACGCATGTGAACTTCACTTAACCAAAGTTTGAATGTATTCATTATTATAACATTATGTATATCAATTCAAACAATCATAAACCTATATAATCTAGTCAATATGCGTTACTCAACTCATTAATGAAATATTAACATTATAAATCACAACCAACACATTATCATTTCATTAAGTACCCAATATACATAAGTGCAAGACATTCAAGACATATTATATTGAGATCAAGATCTAGGTACATATGTGTATAAACAAACTCCCCCTTGGACTTAGATCTATCTATTGTCTTACATCTTTCATAATTTCCTCAAACTTCTTCTACTTAGCTTCTTTGGTGACTCCTGTATTTATCTTGAAAGCAAACAGAGTTGTATTACATTCTGAAATTGCAAAGCTTGTACTATATCTTGTGAGTCATAGAACAATGGCCACTTGTATATGTATAAACATCATTAGCTGACAAGTTGGTAAGCCACATTAGGTCAAACACCCTTATGGTTTCCATTGTATCATTTTTGTTCAAGACTATCACGGCCCTCCGTTCTCCAATCGTAGGACCACCATTTGAAATGTGGAGTGAAGTCCTGAGGCATCTCACGTAGTGGGATCTTTGACATTATACGTGGTGGACTCCACTTCAACACTACTTTTGGTTTGCCAGTTATGGCGTCAACCTTAGATCTTCTGATGTACCTCGTTGGTGTTGAGGTTTGAAGTTGACCCATGGTGTGGTACTCCCTCTTTAGAGCTGCTTCAAACAGCCTGACATCTTATGAGGTTAGCGTATAGCAATTTTAATTTTGCTAACTGGTTAAGCTCAAAACCTGGAAGAGTCTTCAGATCATGTGGGAATCTAAAGTACTCAATTACCTTCTCATGTTTAACAGCGTAAATGTTAAGGTCTGCAAAATGTGCCCATGCTATGATCCTGCCTGCCACCTTTTGATGTTTCTTGACTTATACAGCTTGGTGTAGACATTTGACTTTGTAGCGTTGCGTTGGGCTCTTAGGTCGTCAAAGCAAGCAACCCACTCAGCCTTTCTGGTATTGACTTCACATCCGTGGCTTGGGCTGTATCTTCTTTCTTGTCTGACGCTTCTTCCATTTTATCCAGAGTCTCAAGGTTTCGCTGACAAGGTGTCACCCAGATTGGGTACCACATTGCCTTCAGTGTCAGTGTACTCTGGATAATGTTGATCAGTAACATCTTCTATCTTGATCTCATCAATGTCATTGAGTTCATCGTCACTATCACCTTGGACTGTTGGAGCATTTTTCATGATCTTGTCGGCATTTAGTTTGAACATTTCGGCCGGCTGCTCATCAGTAAATTCGTGAATTATCTCCCCTTCTTCTGGGGTGTAACTCACAGATCTCCTTACAATCATTTGCAAATCAAGAATCATGGTTAATTGAGTCTTGACCTACTGAAGGGGATCTACATCATATTCATCCCTCTGAAAATTTGGATCTGTTTGATTTACACATTCAACACAACAATCATTCGTTCATAATCAAAACAGAAACATTGACATAAATATAAACAGTCATTACATTAAGTTGATACATGATTCAAATACATATGATTCCAATAACATAAATAACTAAACATTACTCTTATCCTGATCATCTGCTCTTCTGCTGACGGGGGGATGTGGAGGCACCTTGATCTTGTGCTCTTTTAGTCTCCTTTCACGGTAGTTGTGGCACCCGCAGCAGGTGAGTCCTCATCTTCATCATCACTCACATCGTTTCCAGCATCACAGCAACATCATCACCATCCTCATCCTCATCATCACTATCATCATCACTGTCATCTCCATCCCCTTCCTTGATCTTCAGGGGCTCTTCCTTGGATCCTTTGAGCGTAGCATGATGGTCTTGTTAGTGGTCTCCAACTCCTCAATCCTCTTTGCAGATTGGACATTCTGCTCCCGTAGTTAGGACATCTCTACACGCTGAGCATCCATCAGTTGGGCCTGCTGAGATATCTGCAGAGCTTGGGCAACAGTAAGGTCTACTAGCTGTCGTAACTAAGCAGTCTTCTCTTCGTCTACAGCCAACAGCCTCAGCACCATACAGTTAAGTGTTAAGAGTTGTTCCTCTACCCCACTAGGAGGCAGAGGTGATCCTGATGTGTAGGAGGGGAATGATGGTGGTACAACATGGTGGCTAGTGGTGGTGGTGGTGGTTGTAGTGTAGATTAGGGGTGGAATAACTGGTGGAGGTGTGGCTGTGTAGTGGAGGGTGGAGGTGTGGTGGTGATAGTGGGTGGTATGGTAGTAGTGGTAGATGTGATGGTGGTAGTGGGCGGAGTAGTGGTGGCAGAAGTAGTGGTGGTGGTGGTAGTGATGAAGGTGAGTCGTCTCTTTTCTTCTTCATGCCGTGGGGCTGAGCCATCCTCTTCTTCCTTGATCCTGCCGAGGAGGATGCTCCCCTTAGAAAATGGCTCGGTTGATCAGGAGCCTACGTGGGATCAGTATCAGCCTTCCCGACCCGTCGGGTCAGAGGCTCCTCATCTGACTCCTCCTCCTCACCAGGTATGAATTCCTGGTGGAATCCAGCAGTCTCTGCTACATCTCTAGTGGGGGCAGATGCTGGAGATGCAGTATCAGCAGTGGGGCCCCTTGGTTGTGGGCCCTTCATCTCCAGCATCGCCGCTGTCATCATCATCGGAGTTGTGCTCGGGAGCTGTAGCTGCTCATCATCTGAGTCGCTGTCTACATGACACCACTTACGCCTGTCTGGTGCCATCTAGTTCTCCTTGCCAGATGCCTATAATTCTTTTTACCTGGGGCTTGACCTGTTACCCCGGTAAACTCTCATACGACTTAATGTCGTATCATCCATAATCTCTAAAGCCACCGCATCGTGGCTCTCCTTTGGAAGTGTGGCAGCTTCTCGTCAAAAATCACCTGTGAGAATCTAGGGTACATGCAGAAACCCTTTTTACCCTTTTTCTCCAGGTTCTCTATGAGGTAGGAGAAGATCATGCTAGAGAAGTTGAATGGGTAGTTCAGCACCAGTGCCACGTAGGCATTTTGTATCTAGTCTGATAAGTCGTCGAACCCACCCCTTCTGGAAGCTATGCACTTCAGAATAACGTGTGCCGCGTACTTATACTGGGGGCACAGGTTGCTTTTGTTGAGCACACCTGAGTTGATGTCCCCAGCGTACTTAGTCCTCAGAAAACAGCCTCTCACCGTCAGCGGGTGAAGTCTGGTGGGGTGGTCAATATCATCTCCCAACCCAAGTACATGCTGAATGTCTTCAACTGTAATCTCTATGTCCATACCAAAGATGGAGCTCCGAATGCTGTATGGCTCTTGTGATCTATCCACTAATGCATTCTCCTAGAAAGCCTGTTGAATAGACCTGTAAGGCGTGCATGGTTTAGAATAGCTCGGTGCATCCTGGATCGCTTAAGAAAGGCGATGATCCCTGCGAACTCGGCCCCATACTGAGTTGTGTGGTCTAAGTGAGCACATATGTTGTGCTTGGGGTTGATAGACCATCTATCAGCCATAGATCTGTAACACGAGATACATAAACGTTAGATACTCACATTACACACATTAGTTCTAAGTAACTTGATAGAATTCATTCTGGTTCATTCATGTGAATGAATCATGCGACTGTGTTCAGTCGGTTGTCCTATCATGCGACTGAACTCATTCGGGTGAATGAACAGGAAACTGAGTTCAATCGGTTGGCTGATCCTACGATTGGTTCAGTTGGCCGACTGAGCTCATTTGTATGATACATTCGGACGATTGAGCTATTCGACCAGCTCAATCATGCGATTGGAGTTCATCCAGATGACCAGTCGCATGACCCACTGTTCGGTCGATTGAGGTTCGAATCTTGACCAATTCATGAAATTAAACGTTGTGTATAGGTTCTTTAGACTCGCAATCACTTAACTAATGACCTAATAACTTTAGTTTTAACATTTTACTTGGTTTCAGTAGGTCATTAATCCATTTAGTTGTTCGGTTCTTGTTTCAATCGAGAATCACAAATTAGGGCACCATTTCTCCTGATTTCTATGAGGTTTCATCTCATTGTACCTGTATAAATGGACACACACGTCAGAAGATCAATAGGAATGTATAATCGTGGTCTAATGAAATTTGGACGACGTAACGGTAGGATGTGCGATATAAGGGTGATTGGGGATGATGAGCCGAATGCGATCGTTTGACTGGACTCATTTGCTCGATTCATTTGGGCGAATGGAACTTAGTCGGGCGATTGGCTCAATCGTTCACTTTCAGTCGGCCGACTAGAGCTCAGTCGGTCGACTGACTCATTCGCACACTCCCATTCGGTCGAATGGGTCACTTTGATAAGCCATTCGGGTGAATGGTTCATACTCATGTCCATTCGGCTGTTTAATGCATGAGTATGGTCCATTCATATGATTGGTCCATACTCATGGTCCATTCGTGCCAATGGGTCAGACTCATGAATTTGACTTTATGACCATACCACATATTCTCTGTTTAACTTTGAATAAAGGTTATGAACATTTGATCCTCTCATACATGATCATTTTATCTTGAAAAACCTTTGATCACCTCAGACGTGATCTTTTTAAAACATTTTGTCACCTCAAACGTGACCCATTTTTATTTGAAAGCACGTGTGGTCACCTCAGACGTGACCTTTTGGATGATAAGGTTCCTTATCAACTTTCATGACATAGTCCGATACTAAACAAACTGAAATTGACAGACTTTGTACAGAAATAAAGGAAATAATACTGAAACTTAAAACTACGACATGGTTTTGTGTTTTTGTGAGGGTTAACTCCTAAGATGCAATTCTAAGGAATATTTTTCTGAGAGAGCAACCTTAATCATTTAAAGCATACATGAACTAATTCAAGTTGGAATCATACAGGATATTCAAATCATTCAGGACAAGATATTTAAAAAACTTTGATGCTCTATTCTTGTTTTTCATCTAGAGTCAGTTAGCAAATCTAGGAAGTCATTCTAGTACTCTCAGGTCCTCACACTGATTTGAACTTTCAAGAATTGTAGCCACGATGATTGTCAGTATACTTGTCCTCTTAAATCCATACACAGTCTTTCAACATAGTTTGGTGACAGTTTAAGGTTTTTTTATTTCAACAAGCATTTGTGGATCCCACACTTATATGGTAATCAACATTTCTCAGGAAAATTTTGAGCGATCTCAGGGTAGTATTCAAGAAGAGACTATTCTTAGAACTTTCAAAGAAAAGCCAAGCCTCTGGTCAGTGCCACCGTACAGCGAGAGGCAGCAAACAACAATGAGTTCTAGAATATATAGGTTATGCTTATCCTCAAGTCAGTGCCACCGCACAACAGAGAGGCACATAACCTATCCTCTTGTTTGAGCATTTTCATTCTTTTTGCACAGATCTCACCAACAACATAGGTTATCAGCATGTTTTATGTGCTTTTGCTCATGCTTTGGTCTTACGCACACATTTGTGGCATTTATTTTGCTCGTCACCCCTTATTGGAATCTTGTTGATTGTGTTAACTAGGGATAAGGTGTTACCCACAGCTAGTCAAACATTTTAGTTTAATCTTGATCCCCAAAAAGGTCTAGTCATCTATATGTTGAATCTACCGACATATCATCTGTGGTCTAACAACCTCTAGGTCTACTTTCTTTGTGTTACCTTAGTGGTAGCTAGCTTATCTATCATATTTCCTTTTATATTGCTCATACTACACAGACTTATACTTGAGCTTTGCATCTTTTCAATTTTGATTTTTAAAGTCCCAAATGGTTTGGTACCTGTGTACTATCATATTCCAAAAATTGAATTGGTATCACACATATGATCTTATTATTATCAGTTTGCCTCTCCTTTTCCCTCGCCTTTTTTGTATATTGCCTAAACCTATTCTCCCCCTAAAAATTATAAAACCATCACAGATTAGCGTTTTAGGATTTTAATAGGCAGGAAATAAACCAATTGTAATTAAACTAATCAAAATTAAACAAAGACAAGAGAATAAAATAAAATAAAATTAAAAATTGAAAAAATAAAAGAAACTAGACACGACACATCGGACTATATATGGTCATCTTCAGGAATGACCTCACTTTTCTTCCTAACTCTGTTGACCTCTAACAAATATAAAAAACGTGGTTTGTCAAATGCCTTTGAATAGAGGTCAGCACGTTGAAAATCTATATTTATTTTTATCACATCGATTAAGTTCTTTTCAAAGCAATCACATATAAAGTGATATTTAATACCGATGTGTTTGGTCTTAGGATGTTGACCGGGTTCTTAGTGACTGTAATTGCAACTGAGTTATCAACAAAGATAGGAGTAGAAGAGAAGTTCAAACCGTAATCCCGCATTCGCTGTTGAATCCATATGATTTGAGAACAGCAGCTTGCAGCAGCAACGTATTTGGCTTCACAGGTTGACAATGCAACTGAGGTCTGCTTCTTACACTGCCAGGTTACTAATCTACTTCTAAAGAACTGACACCCTGCTGATGTAGACTTGTAGTTCATCTTGCAGCCGCCGTAATCCGAGTCGCTATAAGCTGTAAGCTCAAAGTCATCATCAAGAGGATACCATAACCCAAGTGTGGGTGTGCCTTTCAGATAACGAAAAATCCTTTTGACCCCAATTAGATGGTTCACCTTAGGCTTTGCCTGATATCATGAGCATAAACATGTAGCATACATGATATCAGGTCGTGAGGCAGTGAGATACATGAGAGATCCGATCATCCCTTGGTACATAGTGGCATCTATCAGATCACCATTCTTATCGGGTGCTACATCATGGTTTGTAGCAAGTGGAGTGCCAGCTGTAGAAGCCTTCTCCATGTCAAACCGACTAAGAATATCCCCTACATACTTGGTCTGATGTAGGTAAATCCCAAGTGGTGTCTGATCCACCTGTAACCCCAGAAAGAACTTCATCTCCCCCATTGCACTCATCTCAAACTCCGCCTTCATTACTGCTTCAAACTCTTTGCATAATTCTTCATTCTTTGAACCAAAGATTATGTCATCTACATAGATTTGTACCAGCAGTAAATCTCCATCCTTTTGTTTGATAAACAATGTACAGTCAATGACTCCCTTGTGAAAACCATGTTTCACAAGATGAGTCGAGAGTTTCTCATACCAGGCCCTCGGAGCTTGATGCAGCCTATATAGTGCCTTGTTGAGTTTGTAAACTCTATCCGGATGATATGGATCCTCAAATCCCTTGGGTTGACTGACATACACTGTCTCTCGAATCTCACCATGAAGGAACGCACTCTTCACATCTAGTTGATAAACTTTGATTTTCATATAAGATGCATAGGCAAGAAAGATGCGGATTGCATCGATCCTTGCCACGGGTGCAAACACATCATTATAATCAATACCCTTAACTTGTCGAAAACCCTGAACAACAAGCCAAGCCTTGTTTCTGATGATCACTCCCTGATCATCGTTCTTGCATTTCAAGACCCATTTGGTGCCAATGACTTTAGCACCTTTAGGTCTATCCACTAGAGTCCATACACCTAACTTATTAAATGAAGAAGTTCTTCTAACATGGCACTCACCCAAGCCTCATCATTCAGTGCTTCGCTGACATACTTTGGCTCAAACTGAGACACAAAGCAGCGGTTGGCACCATCATGAAGGTATCCCTTTTCCATCACAGAGGCATAATCAGCTGAGTACAGCTGATTTCTAGTTGAACCCCTGATCTCACATCTCCTATAACATTATCCAAAGGATGATAGACGTTTAGACGTGAGCCGGAGTTGTTGGAACTACTACCTCAGAATCAAGATTGTGAACATTTGGTTCTGAATCTGAGGCAATAGGAGTCTGAGGTTTTGAAATCTCAGATGAATCACTATGAGATGCTTATGGACTTGTGGTAGGCAGAACCTATACATCCTGGTTGTTTTGATCATTTTCCACATTTTCTTCATCAGAGGAAGAGTCACTCACATCAAGTGCTCCCCCTGAGTTGGTAGATGATTGACTTTGTGAACTGGATGGTGTTGAGTCTTGAGACAGTGTGTTAAAGACATCATACATCATCTTGTTTGCCAACTCGTCTTCTGAAGCCAAAAGAGGAATGTTGAAGGATTTGAAGAATCCAACATAGTCGAAGAAGTAAGCAGGTCCTTTTCCAGCAGGCGGTGTGACGTATCTCTGAACATCAACGTTACACCGCACCTCTACTTGACCCGTTGAGTTCTTGTAAACCCCCTTGTTCGGTATGTTGTATCCTAGAAAAATCCCTTCATCAACCTTCTCACTAAATTTTCCCTCCTGAGTCTTCTTCAGCAGGGTGCACGGATCGCCAAACGGCCCGAGGCCTTACAGAAAAAGATCGATGAACGATTAAGCGAGACTTTGCCTTAGAGACCAATGAAATGATTTCGTAGTAATAACTTGTAGCACATATTTCCATGGCGTTTCACTACCAGAACTCGATTAAGTGTATAACTCGCATTTGCCACTGCTTCATTCCAGAATTGAATAGGCAGTTTCGAGTCTGCCAGCATAGTACGTGTCGTCTCTATCAAGCTGCGATTCTTCCGTTCAGCAACCCCGTTCATCTGAGGAGTGTAGGCAGAGGTGAATTGATGCACAATTCCCTTTTCCTTGCAATAGGCCTCCATCCACTGATTCTTGAACTCAGTTTCGTTGTCTGAGCGCAGCTGTCGTACCTTCAGCTTGTATAGGGATTCCAGTGTAGTTACCAATTCCTTGAAGGATTCAAATGTTTCTAATTTGGATTTCAGAAACATTACCCAAGAGAATCTTGAGTAGTCATCAGTAACTACATAGCAGTACAAGTCGCATGCGATGCTTCTTGTACTGACTGGACCAAACAGATCCATGTGAATGAGCTCAAGAGGAAGTTCTATAGAATGAAGTTTCTTTTCCTTATGAGACTTCTTCATCTGTTTGCCCTTTTTGCATGCAACATAGACATCCGAGAGTTGGAAGTTTCTGACATTTACTCCCCTCACTAGATCATTCTAGACCAAGTGATTCATCTTCCTCGGATTTATGTGTCCATTCTCCTATGCCAGGAGATGGAGTCCTTCTCAGTAGCTTTGGACAAGAACCACTGAACTGCATGATCCGTTGTGGAGGCCTTTGAGAGATCCAAAACATAAAGATCATTATATCTTGAAGCTGACATTAGGATTTGGTCATCCGGGATCACGTAGTCCTTCTTCAGAACATAGCACTTCTTATTGTCAAAGACTACTTTGAATACTTTATCACAGATTTGAGAAACTGAAAGCAAGTTATTTTGTAGTTGTTGGACGTACTTTACCTTATCAAACTTAACTTTCTCATTTTCCACTTCTCCTTGGGCTGTGATATACCCACCTTTGTTTCCAGTAAATGAAACATGCCCTCCTTTAATTTGTCTGGCATTTGATAAGAGAACTCTATTCCCTGTCATGTGCCTGGATGCTCTGCTATCTACAATCCACGTGTTAGTCTCAGCACTATAGCGAACACCCTACACATTCAATGAGAACATTAGTTCATGTTTGGAACCCAAGCCTTCACTGGCTTGGGTTTCCCCGAGGCATCACACATCATAAACTCAACCCATTGACCATTCGAGGTTGAGTGAATCTTTGATTTCTGTTTGTTCTCATTTTCAGACACTAAGGTAGATTTTTCTTTCCATAGGCCAGCTTTGTGTAAGGCCTGTTTGTGATAAACAGACGACTGGCTGATGGATTGAACTTTGGGTTCACTAGCCCCTTTTGAAGGCGTCACTAAGTTCCTCTTAAAGAGCTAGTTGTAGATGTAGAAAGTTCAACTTTCCTCCTCGGTGTCTGGTAATAAGGACAATCAGACACTATGTGACCATACTCTTCACAATTATAACAGGATCTGCTTTCAACTTTACGGTTTATATGTTTTGGTGGAGATGTAGATGTCACACAGTTGACCTTATTATGTTTGGATTGAGGCACTTCTTTATTAGATGTATGATTTGGTTTTACAAACTTAATTGCTTTACCTGGTTTTACATCTTTTATCTCTTGTTTACCTGGACTTTGACATGACGCTCGTGATTGATTAGGTTTTATAGTCTTTTTGGGTTCTGGTTTGACTTTGTTTGACCCAAACTTTAAATTAACCTTTTCAAACTCAGTTTCTAGGTTAACACAAGGCATCTTTCCTTTTGTCTTTGAAGTGGCCTCCTTTTGTTTAGAGTCAGATTCATTTGATTTACTTACGGAATCTGGATCACTAACAAGAGGAGTGGACACCACATGATCCTTGATGGGGTTATTGTTAATTGGTTAACTTTTTGTGTTCATCAAGGTCTCAGGTGGTGGTGGAACCACTTTGTATCCCAATCCCTCCCTATTGTTTCTCTCTCTCACTAAGTGTTGGACAATGTGTGATGAGCTTGTCCAACTATGCAAAAAAATTTTTAAAGAGTTGACTTCTATTCTAAAACTGCTTTTGCTTTTTAGTGTCCTCTAGGAATTCAGATAGAACCTAATGTCATTTGCTTGTTTAAAGGCAACTACCTCGGTTTCCCTAAGCTATTTATTCAATAGGTCTATCTTTTCCTTGTAACCGTGCTCGTTTTGTTTTAACACTCTATTTGCCTCAGTGCACAGTTCCAGGTCCTTTACTAAGCTATCATTATGATCTAATAACCTAGAAAATTTTAAATTTATACTTTCTCTGAATTTATTACAATCTAAACAAGCATGATTATTAAACAGCTGGTCAGTAGTACATACCTGAGATGTTGAAGATGAATCAGCCATGAGTGCAGAATCTATTGATTCTGGTTCTGGTGATTCTACGTTGATGCAGATTTGACCACGGTGCAGTGTCTTCAGAATTTGACATCGCGAGCTCTACTGCTATGTCTCCCTCACTAGCATAATCGTCATCAATGTCCTCCACATTAGCTATGTTGGACTTTCCCGGTGAGACAAACCGGAAGCTCCAGTCCTGTCCTTCATCCTCATTAGCAATCAAGGCTTTGGGGTCCTTGCTTGATGAAGTAGAACTACTAGATGTTGCCTTGTCCTGAAGATTAAAGGATGAGAAGGGATTGCCATTACCAGACTTCTTTGGCTTCACACACTCCCGCTTGAAATGTCCCTTTTCACCACAGTTGAAACAAGTAACTTTTGACTTGTCGAAGCCAAAGGTTGTGTCTTTGGTAGCAACCAAGTTCTGTCCGGTCTTTTTGATAAACTTTTTAGCTCGTCGGACAGCACTTGCCAAAGCCCACATTATGTCCACTCGTTCCAACTCCATTTCGTCCACATGTTCATAATCTTCATCTGCCATGTGACAATTTCCTATCTTTCCAACAACTAGTCCATCATAGGAGTGGACTACAGCAGCTAAAAGGTCCATGTGTTCTTTGGCCACCTTAACAGTCACATTATCGGTTTTCAATTTTGCTGCATTAGCTTCAGGTATGATATACTGGGTGCCAGATGACCCTGACGTTTTGGACCCTGAAGTTAATGGTTGTGCTGGAATTGTTGCGCTTGAGACGAAGGCAGTTTGCAGCGGTGCTCCAGATGTCTTGACTGGAGGAGTTGCGTTGTAGAGTGCAGGATTCTGATCGTAGTTGGCCTTTTGGGCTCTGTATTTCATCCTAAGCTCCTCTTCCCTCAGTTTAAGAATAAAGTCATTTATGTCTAACTTCGAGAGCATCCCATTCTGTCTGAGATTTGAAACGAAGGAAGCCCATTTCTCCGTTAGACCATCTGCAAAGTTGGATACCTTATCCTCCATCGACGTAGTTACACCATGAGTGTGCATCTCACTCATCAAGTGGTAGAATCTGTCGATCACATCATCCAGACCTTCCTTGCCCATTGAAGAGAAGTTGTCGAACTCCTTCTTCAAAGCTTTGGCCTTAATGGCCTTGAGTGAGGCATTTCGGTCATACCTCTTCTCCAACGCATCCCATAGTTTCTTTGCTTGATTATACTCCGAATACTGATGGAAGATATCCTTCGGAATAGACTGAGTGAGCAAAGCGTATACTTTCTTCTTAGCGTTGTGTTTTACCTTCTGCTCCTACGGGCATGTTGTACCCCGACTCTATTGCCTCCCACAGATTTGTATCTACTCCATTTAAGTAGATTTCAAAACGTTACTTCCATTGTGGGTAGTCATCTAACGTGATAAGCTTCGGGGGTTTATTGTGAATTCCCACTTCATTCTCCAACAACAGTAGATTCTGGATACGAGTATCTCTACTTGCTGTGTATGCTGAAATATGGTCCTCCATTTCACTTAACTTTACTCTTTAACAAACTACTGATGTATGCGAATGAAGGTATGCGATTGGGCTTATTCGGGCGATTGAACAATTGCGAATGGTTCAATTGTGCGATTGAACAAATGCGGATGAGTCAGTCGGCCGAATGAACTAATGTGGTTGAACAATCCGAATGAGGATCTCAGTCGTAAGAATGAGGGTACGAATGAGTCCAATCGTGGGGTTGGAGAATTCGAATGAACTCAGTCGTGCGATTGAGCCAATCGTGCGACTGAACTTGCTGAAGTTTGATAATTCGTAGGTTAAACATGTTTTGGTCGTAGAAACTCGAATTTTAACAAATCCTAATCGTCGTATGCCAGAAAAACTAAACCTTTAGGTCAGGAAACTTCTAAGACTCTGTTAGACACAAAAGATTGCGTTTTTGATGAAAAAACACAATTTTTGTATCAAAACTATTGAATCAACACGTAATCAAGAGCCAAGGCTCTGATACCACTTGTTAGGATCTGGTATTTGAACGAAACACCAATTGATTAACGTGTTAAACCAAACCAAATAGTGTGGAATCCTATTTGATTGGCAATGCAATCAGTGAGAACGCATGTACACATAATAATGTATTGAATCTAACGTCAAGAATCGATTAGGAATCGATCTATAGCGTTCTATGAACTTGGAGTACGAACTTAGAGGCTTCTGGATGGCTAGGGTACGTCTGGAGTCGAAGTGGATTCAATGCTTACGTTTTTCCAAGAATTAAGTGTTATTTATAGGTTAGGGTTGCTCATTCGGGCGACTGAACCATTAGCATGGT
Organism: Flaveria trinervia; assembly: GCA_025506515.1. Taxonomy (NCBI): domain Eukaryota; kingdom Viridiplantae; phylum Streptophyta; class Magnoliopsida; order Asterales; family Asteraceae; genus Flaveria; species Flaveria trinervia. Next base: position 23,699,728 of record CM046450.1, on the reverse strand, counting down.
TCATTCGTGCGTTGAGCCATGCGGTTGATCCATTCGCACGACTGAGTGTTCAGTCGTGCGACTGACTCAGTCGCATGAAGTTGTTCAGGCGTATGGACTATTTAGGCGCATGTACACTCAGTCGCATGGCCATTCGGACGCATGACCACTATTTGGGTGCATGGTCCAGTCGGATGCATGTGAACTTCACTTAACCAAAGTTTGAATGTATTCATTATTATAACATTATGTATATCAATTCAAACAATCACAAACCTATATAATCTAGTCAATATGCGTTACCCAACTCATTAATGAAATATTTAACATTATAAATCACAACCAAACATTATCATTTCATTTAGTACCCAATATTACATAAGTGCAAGACATTCAAGACATATTACATTGAGATCAAGATCTAGGTACATATGTGTATCAAAAATTATTATTATTATTATTGTTATTATTATTATTATTATTATTATTATTATTATTTAGTTTTCTTTATTAAACCTTTAAACAAGTTATAATAATTTTATAATTCATAAAGTAGAAGTGATATAAATTTACAAATAATTGTCATTTATGAGTTCTAACATGGAAATAATAATTATATATTAAAGTTTTTACAAAACTTATAAATTTAAATAAGTTTATAAGTTGTAATGAGAATTGGATTTAATTTTAATTAATTATTTCTTTTTATTGTAAACTCTTTAAAGTTTTAATAGGCGAAATACGTTTGGGGTCATTTTTATAATTGTTGAAAGTTAATTTGAAAGTTTCTTACATGAAATAATAAACATATAAAACTACAAGGACCACATACGTAAACTTGTAAAGTTTTGAAAACCCCTTTTTCCCGACCTTTCGGCCGGCCTCCGGCCACCGCCGGCTGCGGCTGCGGCTCCGGCAGGTTAGTTACCGGCTTTAGGCCTCGGTTGTGACCCCAAATTACACTGAAACATTCGTAATGCTAATTCAAACATGCGTATACGTGTTAATGGGAGCTTCAATGCGGTTTTAACATCCTTTGATCTTGAAACCAATCACACATCAATAATCACATCGGGTTTCATCGAAACCATAAAAACAACACAATCAAACGACTAGAAATGTTCCTTTAATTGTCACAAACTAAATGCTATGAATGATTGCACCTGCAACAACAATTAAACGATTTAATTCTATGTGTAACCTTCGGTTCGAACGTTGCAGCTCTTGGGTATCAAATTGAACGAACTGAACCTATAAATTAGAGGGCTTTTACTCTAATTGGGTTTCCTGAACTCCTTGAACTTTCAATTGCACGAAACATTTGCATACACAACAAATTCGAATTCAAGAATAGTCGC